>JAUMHN010244798.1:0-19920 GCA_032360265.1 Heliamphora ciliata | reverse complement strand
AGAATAAAATCAAATCAGAATAAAATCAATCTAATCAATCTAATATTCTAATCAATCTAAATCTAATATTCTAACAAAACCAAAATATGTAGTGTTAAAAGAGAAAGTAGTTGTGACTAGTAACTTCGATCGCAGAAGTAGTGGTGACTAAACTTTTAGTTGGAAAAAAGTGTCTTTGGCAACAGACATAAATTTGGTTGGCAAAATTCTTTCAAATATTCGACAAGACTTTGCTAACTAAATTGGCCACCAAAAATTTTAGTGACAAAAAATAATTTACGAACAAATTCAATATACATATACCCAATTGGAATAATGTAAAATTGACATTATTGAGATATAAATTACAATTATGGATACTTTTTTTTTTATCAGTAAAAGAACCGTATATTATAACAAAGCTAAAGGGATGAGAATAGCATGAAAGGCTTCTGGAGTACAAAACGCAGAACCAAAAGCTGCATACGTGCTACACTTAACATCTATGGAAAAGGAACACAAGAAATACATAGAAAAGCTGCGTGGCAAACATCCACTAGCAACAACCCAATGGATGGCAAAAAGCCAACCAAACAACTAAACTACGAAAGAACACTCATAAACAGACAAGTATAAGCTCCCACACAACTCAAATAAAAAAGGTACATGACAACATAGCAAAACAATACTTCAACACCAACTACCCTTCCTAGTAGCAACATTGCAGTAAGCCAGACACACAAAAAGCCTCACTCCACTACACAACGGCTAACCCACTGCAACAAGCTAAAGCAACCCTTGACTAAACCAGAGCAATTGACAGCCTGAAAATAATAAATGAAATCTTCCACTGAAAAAGCTCCCGTATCAACATACACACTGGACCAAAAAGCTGCCTTCACTTTGGCTTCATCAACTACCTCTAACCACTCAAGCCTTTGACATCCTCCTTTTCTCAGGCCTACCAAACCTCTGACATCCCAGGATAGGATCTTCATATGTTAAGGGATTTAGACCACCTCTTCTTCAATCTCAAATCTGCATCTTCCATAGCCTTAACTGTAGCAAGTATTTTCTCTTCATTACCTTCAAAATTCAAACCCATAAGCTTTCCGAATTCCAAAACTAGTTCCACCTCCCTCTTGAGAATGTTATTTCTATTAACAAAATTCTGGGTCGAGAGAGAAGATTGCTCCTGCGAGAGGTGGGTTTGCTGGTGAACAAGGGCCCTTTTTCCTTTTGACTTCTTACCCCTACGCTGGCTATACTTAACTCCTTTAAGCACTAATTCCCTAACCCATTCTTCTTTGAGCTTCTCCCTCCTTTTATAGGTAGTTGGGCAAATACCTTTGATGAAATGTCAACTTTATTAGGGTTATTTTGGGCTTCTATCTTAGGCTTATAATTAGATTCCTCAACATCACAGACCAACTCCTCTCTCTTCACCTCCTCGCCGCAGTTTTCAATTTGATCACTAAGGCTTCGTTCCTTATGCTGTATAGATATGACTGGCACATCCCAAAGAGGGCCTTCTGCACTTTCTATTTGATTACTTCCCAAGTGTTTCACCTTATTGGTGCAAACTTCTGAATTCTTGAACTCCGCTACTAAAGCAGACTCTTCCACCATACTGATTAGTTCCACTTCCCCAATGACCTTCTCCTCCTCTTCAATCTGGGCACGTTCCTCTAGGTCCGTGATTTTCAAGGCTTGGTGAGCCTGGTTTACACCATCTGCCTCACTCTGTTCACTCACAGAGGGAGAGGACGAAGAAAGTTCCGCCCCCTTCTAGTTAGGACAAGGAACAAAGTTTCCACCCCACACAATTTGTTTTTGAAAACCTTGCTCTGAGCATCTAATGGAGTAACAAAAGTCACCGATCTTAAGCACATAAGACTTATTAATAGCTTCTTTCTCCTCAGTATTTATAAGAACCCTGCTAACCTCAATGCCAAGCCTCTTACTAGTCATATTATCAACCTCTAATACCTCACCCTAGATGGCCCCAATCTTCTCAAAAGTGTCACAGTTCCATGCATGAAGAGGAACACCTTCAACATAGATCCAAACTCTCCTAGTTAAATTATAACTCTATAACTCTATTCATGGACAACATCAAACCATTGCCTCAGCCAGTCTCTAGCATCTTCCATAAAGGATTTTTTCACCTCTAGGTCCTCAAAATGAAGGACTTTAGATCCACCCATTGGTTTAATCCTAATCTCGAATACTCCTTTGACTTTCATTGTCTCCTGAATCATAGCTATGTTATTGCGATCTTTAACAACTTTTAATCCATTTTGTGTCTACCTCTTTGGCCTCAACCTCCACCACCCTGTTCCTTGGAGTTACCTCATGGGGTTGCCACAATGGTGTTCCCCAACGACTCTGATGTTCTTTCGTGGAAGATCTACTAGGAGGACAACCTACACCATTGCTCAACCCCTCCCAAGCTTTAGCTACCATCAACCTTTTGTTTAAACACTACATTCCATCATACTTTGCTATAGCTGCTGTTGCATCACTATGGTTCCAGAATCTCACGAACCCAAACTTAGAATTGCTTCTTTGTCTCCACTTCTTTGGAATATAGACGTTGGTCACACGCCCAGATTAATTGAACATCCTTCTTAACCCCTCCAGATCCGGGATGTAATCCACGAAAACATTAGCTAGCCTGTACTGTGCATTTGCCACTTGAAAATCCTCTACATTACCTCTAGATCCTGATAACTGAACCTGTCCATCATCCTCTCTCCCTTTGCCCTTCATCCTCATAGCTCTCAGATGAGTAGCGAACCACTAAAGTTAACCCTTCTTCAATTGATTGTTAGTTGGAGCATTTCAACAAGCAGGTGGTGTGCAGAGGTCAGTTGAAGAAAGTCCAAACCAGTTCAAGAATACCCGATCCTTCTACTCAATAGGGAAATCCCATAACCCCAATTCAATCAAATCACCAAATACAGAATTGAATCCAGAATCAAACCTTAAACTCCGTGTAATTACAGATTGAGCAGTGAGTGGACAACGTGTTGTTCAAAGCCCTGAATATTGCTAGCGTCCAAACGCACCCTCGCTGGAGCCTCAGACCATATCTTTCCAGCGGAAGAAGAATACTCAATGCGCCTTTAGCTTGCGAACCAACTAATTCACGCCATTGTTGACGAGCTCGCAAGGTCCGTCGTTCTACTTCATCAACATTTCTTCACTGTCAGACAAGTTGAAAATCACACAATCCATTTGGCTCTTTGACCAAAATGCGTGAGTCTTTTAATTTAATTAACGGAATAGGGTTTTTAAAACTTAATTCCCAATCTACGTAAAAGCGCATTTTGCAAACATGCTTTATGTACAAATATTTTCGACAAATGCGTTAGTTTTTAAAAAATAATATTTAAACTAAAAACGTGTTTACTAAACACGATTTATCTCTTAGTACATAAAACGTGTTTGTCAAACACGCTTTTGTACTTTTATACATAAAACGTGATTACCAAACACGTTTTAATACTTTTATACATAAATCGTGCTTATCAAACACGCTTTCAATATTTTCTCTGTTCTTGTTGCTTCCGTGGGAGATGAACTGGTTAGAAAGGGAAAACAAGAATATGGGATAGAAAGATCCAACAGCTCAAACCCCATCTCCATTCCCGTTGGCGCTTCTTCTCCTTCCTTCCCTTGTATTTTTTTTTATGTCATGGATTGAGAACTTTGCTGCCGATGGAGAAGAGAATTTCAATCGTGGTGACAAGGAGATCGTTCACAGATTCAGCAACAAAGACTCCTTCAGATTTTGTAAACGATATTCTTCTCTAACTTAAAGCGATAACAGTTTATAAACCCTAAACGATAACTTAAACCCTAAACTGTTACCATATTCTTCTCTAACAATTTATTTCAAGTGGATCTATCAATGGAACAATAGAAATCATTTTCCAATTCTCATCCTCCATTCGATCATTGATCTGAGCAGAAAAACTAACCAAATCGTTGAACTCACTTTTTGTGCCGACGACCGCGTTTCGCCACCCACTCCTCGAGCTTTGCGATGGGGCAGCCGCACTTGGCCCGAAATAGCAGCACCACCCGCCCGTTTGGCGGCGCATCTTCCTCAGCTCCGCCCGCAAGAACCAATCCAACGCTGTAATCCATTGATGGCCATTAACTAATAAAGCGTGTTTAGTAAACACACTTTTAAGTTTAGGTAAGTAAATTAATTAATAAAAACGTGTTTACTAAACACGCTTTAGTAAACACGTTTTTATGTTGCTATTTTCATTTCTTTCAAGGTTAAGCTTAAAGCGTGTTTAGCAAACACGTTTTCTATTAAAGCGTGTTTGCTAAACACGCTTTTACATAGGTTGAGAATTAAGTTTTAAAATTGTTAATCCGTTAATTAAGTTCAAAATGATGCGTATTTTGATAAAAGAGCCCAACCAATTTGCACATCTCTCTCTCTCTCTCTCTCTCTTTTCTTGATAAGTTTTACCCATAAATTTTAGTTGGTAGAAGTTTTGTGGATACTTTATTTAAAGATGAAATGACCACAAAATACAAACATCATTATGTTTGGGAACTCTGTTAAAAGTTTTGTTAGACTAGTACTCTTCTTAATTTTTTCCATTGTTTAACCCAACCATTCTAAAGAAAAAAAAAAGTAACTTCTTATTCTTAATTAATTTTCTTCCAGAGAATTTTTCACTTTCTACACGGATTTATAATCCAAACACAACATTAATATCCAAACATTTGCTCTCAGAAATTAATTCCCCCATAAGCATAATTGAATTCATAGATCAAGAAACACTAGAGGCATATTGTTAAATTATTAGCCACACCATCTCATTTAAAATCTTGGATTTGAAGGAAATAGTAATCAACAATTTATATGGTATCATAGTAGGTAACTGATCATTTTTTTGAACCGCACTACCAGCAATTGTAAGATTCGCTCATATTTGGCTAGTTTATGAACAAACGTGTTGATAAGACCCGCAAATCAGGTTGTGTTGGTGCAAATAATTAATAAAATTATCAATGAAACTATGGTCTAAATTTTAACAAATACTTTTGCTGGGGACACTAACACTTATACTAAAAGGTATATTAACTGTCTCACATGGGTCTATAAAGTTCACACACTTCTTGAATGTGGGTTTCACAAACCCATATGAGAGTGTTAATTATTACATATTTTTTTAGTGTAAGGCGCAGTAATACATTTTTATCCTTTTTCATTAACAAAATAGCACATCTTGCCGACAAATGTACAGTATATTTACCTTAGTACACCATGTGATCTTGAGATTTACATTTTTCATGCATAAGAAATCTTGGCAGCACCCCAACTTCCGAATTTGAATACCTATATATACTTGTAAGCCACATGAACACCAAGAACCGCCACCGCAACAACCACCACCGTCACTGCAACACTAATCGCCACCTTTCGACCCCTTATCATCCACTCTGTGGCCAAAAATTCTCCGCTTGGTTTCTCAACCCTTTGAAATTGAGCACCTTCGGATCTTGCCCACTGAACTGGTGCGGGTTGTTGTTGCTCCGTCTTCACCGAAGCAATTTTCTTAGGCATTACAATATGGAGAAGGCCAGTAGCAGCAATGAACTTAACAATAATTTCATTTGCATTGCCGTCCTTGTGAATTTTGATTTCCTTGCTAAAACGAATCGGTTTTGTCCCATCGACGGGGCGTTCTCCGGTAATCCTTAGGGTTCCATGGTTGCTAACATAGACCTTAATTTGCTCTCTTTTGAATCCTTTCACATGATGAGAATTGTCGAAGTTCCTTTTATGTGACAACAAAAACTAGTAAACAAGCTTTCTATATTGACACAGATTAATTGTGAAAAGATTTAACAAAAGAAAGATAAAATATAGAGAAATAAAAAAATATCTTGCTTCTTCACTTAGTTGATTCTCTTCTAATATTTTCTTAATTTTATATTCTTATATAAATTTATCCGCAAATTCATGATCAAAAGACAGTCCAATTGTACATACATACAAAAATATATTTCCAGAATGAACATTGTAAATACTGTTAGAGTTAGTATGTTAAAAACCATGATTTTAGATTTTAGTATTTAATTTTATTTTTTAATAAAATTAATTTTTTAATTTTATGAGAATTTTAATAAACAATGTATGTATTTCATTATTTATTTAATGATGTGCACATATGTTTTTTTATTCTACGTGGTATTTAATCTAGTGTATAGAATTCGACTTATACACGGAAAATCAGATTAAAGGTTCTTATGGAATATAAGTTTTTTGGTTCACAATTTAGATGGAATTGGGTAATCCATCGATACGATTATAGCACAAAGTTTTAGTAGACCTGTCTTGGTTACATGGAATAGATAATAGCGTCGTTTATTGTTCCGACTCACTATGTTAGTACACTTAGTGTGTATTGAATATGACCATGTTTGGGTTATTAATTCTATACTGATTTTATAAATTAATTTACACCAAATGGTTATTATGAGTACTTATACTTTTAATTCCGAAATAATTATTATTTACTTATATTTAATATTCGTTATTTTGATTCATTAGAGGGTGGGATCTTGTATGAGTTTATAATCTTGGTGAGTTGGATAACAATATTAATTATATGGTGAATATTAATTATTGAAGGAATCCACATCCTGAAAGATCAGAATTGTCGATACCCCCTTAAGAAATCTTATAAGTTTTGACCGAACCAAACCCTGTAGATGGATTTTATAATCCGATAATTAAATAAGTTAAGCGGAAGGTCTTAAAGAATTTATTTAAAAAGATGATTCAATATAATTGTCAGTAATTTAATTTAATCGGCAGGTATCGAGAATCTTAATGTGCGGAGAATAAATAAGCACTTAATAATAGAAGTTCAAATATTCGGTTTTGAGAATATGGCTAGGCGTGCAATTATAATTCTTTAGTGGAATGAATTATAATTAATGTTTTTATGAAATTGTTTCGAGGTTAATGTGAATTTTTATAATTACATTGGGAGCCCAAATCATATATACTCCATAGGTCCCTGCTATAGCATTTTTATATGCTTTTATAAAACCTGATGCGAGAATTCATATTACTCAGTTAGTGATTAGGTGGTTAAGGTTTCTACGTTCTTTGAAAATCCTAAGTTTAATCACGAAGGTTTTGAAGAGCATGATTGATTAAAATTCACAGTTTGTTCATGTTTAGGATTCGAGAATACAATAGAAGGTTTGTGTTGGAGATTTGACTAGAAGTCAAAAATCGCGGCGAATCGTTGACTGAAAATTGTTGTAGTAACCAAAATCATCAAACTAGATTTCGAAATGTATAATCCAAAAACCAACTTGGGGAGTATTACCGGATTTCATTTTGATTGTTCGATATCAAAAATTTTAATCTGGAGCCTATTTTGATGTTTGTCTGTCTGGATATTTTTTTACTAAAATCATAGATATAATCTTAGGATCTTGGTAGTTTGTCCCAACAATTGGTATTAGAGTCGTCTTTGATTATGTATTATTTTATTATGAGTTCAGATAGATTTAGATTGTACTAATTCGATTTTGTAAACAATCTAATTTTGATTTTTAATGGTTATCATTTATTTTGCATATTTAATTGTATGGTTTAAATGGTGATTATTAAATTAATATTTTTAACCACGATGGTTTATTGTGGTAGATTGATTGTGAACTTATCGAAAGCATATGATCAATGTAAAAATTATTATTTTTTAATTTTTGTTTTTATTTCTTGATTATATGTAATTAGAAAAAAAAATTGAAGAAAAAAACTTGCAAGATAGGTGGCACAAGAATTCTTAGGCACCAAGCATGGAATGCCTTGTGGGATCATGATAATAAGGATGATCATGGATCCGGGAGCATTAATTCTTGGAACCATGAACAAAGCCAAAGTCAGTGGGTTATTTTGGATGGTAATTCATGATTGTTAAAAGTTGTTTTCAGGAAATCATATCACGTGAATCAAGGCTTTGTTTTGGAATAAAGTGCCACGTGTGTTATAGCCTTGGATAATCACTTTTGATTTTTAGTTCAAAGAAAAACAAAAGCCACGGGTCTAGAATTAATTAAAAAGGCGCAGCAAGCGCATTTTTGCAAAAACAACGATGCGGCTACAATAGCGCACAAGGCGCGCAGTGAGAAGCCACAGCGCGCGGTGCACACAGCGGTGTGTGGTGGCGCGGGTGACGGGTGGCAAGCCACCACGCGGTGGGCTGCAGTGATGCATGGCCTGACAGGGACGATAACAGTATTTTAATATCACTGTGATTTGTAGTAGCTGAATTGTGTAAGGTTTTTAGTTCACTACAAAGTTTGACAGATTTAGAAAATTAAAATTTTAATTTTAACAAGATTGAAAGTTTTCTGGATGAACAAAAATTCTTTAACTAAAGAGTTATAGATCGACCATAAAAGTCGGGATTTAATGCATTTATTTATTTATTTAAATGTGTTGATACTTTTATTTCGGTTTATTTATTTCTGTTCAATTTTAATTAATTTTGTTAATTTGAAATTAATTTTTTTTAATGAAAAAATAAAATTAATTTTTTTAATAATTTTTTAAAAGAGAATTTTAGACATTTTATTTTGTTATATTAAAACATGTTTAAAGTTATTTTTTTGTTAAATTGGATATCTTGAAAAACGTGATAGTTAATTTTGAATTTTTTAAATTAATTAAAAGAATTTTAATTTTAATAAATTAATTTTTTTCAAAATATATGTAATAAAAAATAAAATAAAATTCTTGGTTGTTATTTAAAATTAATTTTTAAAATAAATAGAATTTGAGAATTTTATTTATTACACATAAAAACGCGTAAAGATGGTTTAAAAACTGGAATCTTTTTCAACATGTGGTTTTCAAAAATTATAAATTTATTTTAATTAAATATATTTTATAACTCTCAAAATATTTTAAAAACTAAGTGGGTGAAAAAATTTATTCACAGATTAATCCAACGGTCTCCATTGCTAGTTCGTAAGTGATGTAATTAATTTTGCGTGTTGGTATTAGGGCCTTTCTCCCCATCGGACAAAATTAATTACGAGATCACCGGTACGGATCTTCTTTAAAAATAATTCTAGATAATTGTTAGTATGAATTACTTCTTCATCTGAAGGAAAATAATTGATTCGGGATTAAGTGATAGTATATACTTAGTTGTAAATAATAGTATTCTCTCTATCTGAGTTATTACTATTATTTATAAGATCGAAACTACGCCAGCTACTTAATTTTACTTGGAACGATCTGTTGCCTAAATAGTAGACGTCGTTCTCATCGAGGCATGCTATTCACAGTATATCAGGCTGTTGGAGAATTTTTTTTAAAAAAGAAGGTAGAGAGAATCGATTTTAAAATAAAATTTAAAATTTTGCTCATCATAATTAATGGTTTTTAATTATGTTATTATCATGATTAAAATGGTTTTTAATCAACTTGCGGTTATACTAAAAAAAAAACTTATGGATCCTAATTATGTTGACTCGAAAAGGGATACAGATATAGTTTTAACTACTGAGGGTATTCTAAGGTTGCCAAGAACTGTGTTTATTTTTTTAAAGGATTCTTCTTTTAAGCCGAAAGGCAAGAAGAAGAAAAAGGTTCAGAAACAATGTGACACTGTTTCCAAGGTAGTTAGTAGGCCACGGACTAGTGTGAAAAAGTTGAAAGAAAGATATTTTTACTACAACCAAATAAAGCACTGAAAAAGGCAATGTATAGTTTATCTTGGCAAGCAGAACAACAAAGATAATTTCTGTTCACTAATTGTGAAAATATATTTAGTGGTGTTATCTACTGGTACTTGGTGTGTAGAGATGGAAGCCACTAATCATATTTGCAATTCATTGCTGAAGTTCTAAGAAATTCAATAATTTAGTGATGGAAAAATTTACCTGCACATGGACAATAATACAATGGTGATAGAAGTCGCAGTGGGAGATATCACTCTCAGTTTGAATAGAGATCGGGTTTTAATATTGAGATATTATTTTTATGTACCGTCCATTAGAAAGAATTTAATTTATGTTTCTAGATTGGTTAAAGACGGATATTTAGTTTATTTTAATAACTCTGTGGTTATTAAGGATAATAAATGATTCATCTATTTTAGTATATTAGTGAATGATTTTTATGTTATTACTTTAATCTCTCCTATACTGCAACTGAATGAATTGAATAATAAATCTAATTCAGCATTTAAGAGAAAGGAACCTTCTTTAATGAACCAAACGTATCTTTGACACTTACACCTTGGTCATATTAATCTGAGAAGGATAAATAGACTAGTAGAAGATGGACCTTTGAGTTCATTGGAAGTGGAGGTACTTCTAATTTGTGAATCCTGCTTGGAGGATAAAATGACTAATAGACCGTTTTTGGTTAAAGACTATAGAGCTAAAAAACTATTAAAACTGGTTTACTTTGACTTATGTGCACCTATGACTATCCGAGCTAGAGTAGACTTTAAGTATTTTGTCACTTTTATTGACGATTACTCAAGGTATGAATACATTTATTTGATGCACCATAAATTTGAATATTTTGAGAAATTCAAAGTATTTAAGGCGAAAATGGAGAAGCGTCTGGAAAAATGCATCAAGACACTTTGGTCTGACCATGGTGGTGAGTACCTTTTTGGAGAGTTGAGGAATTATTTATCATAGGAGGGGATTATATTTCAGTTGAATGCACCGGGCACTCCACAGCAGAATGATGGTGTAGCAGAAAGAAAGAATAGGACTCTTATGGAAATGGTGAGGTCTATGATGAGTTATTTGGAGTGACCTGATTCGTTTTGGGAATTTGCATTAGAAATATCAACTTATATTCTGAATTTGGTACTTTCTAAATCAGTACCTTTTGCTCCCACATAATTGTGGATCGGACGCAAGCTTAGTCTAAGACATATTCGAATTTAAGGATATCCAGAACACGTGCTGAAAGAGAACACGGATAAGTTGGAATCGGGAATGAAAATCTATTTCTTTGTAAGATATCCCAAGGGAACGAAATGAGGTTTATTTTATAATCCTAAGAATTAGAAGGTCATTGTCAATGCCAATACCCGATTCTTGGAAGAGGATTATGTAATGGATCACATGCTTAAGAGTAGAAATATTTTGAAAAAACTGAGAGAAAATACCAGTAGTACGGTAGAAGCACAATGGGAAAGTGTCATCGATATCCCATTGCCTCGTCGTAGTGGGAGGATTATCGAGACACGTGCGGATTCTGAACCAGATTAGGGCGCTACCATTAACATGTTGGTTTCACAACCAAATGAGCATATGGGTAATGGTGCACAGAAATCAGAATCAGTACAGCGTGTTACTGCTAGTACACAAACACAAGTAATGCCTCGTTGTAGTGAGAGAGTTGTTCATCAACCCAATTGATATATGTTCTTGGGAGAGTCTTTTAACAGGATTCTGGAAGAACTGGATACTGGACCCTGTGACTGCAATGAAGCACTCCAAGATAAAGATGCAAATTTATGAAAAATGGCTATGAATTTAGAGATGGAGTCTATGTACTCTAATCATATCTGAAAACTTGTAGAATCACCCAAAGGGATAAAATTCATCGGATGCAAACGGATCTATAAGTGGAAGAGAGGAGCATACGAGAAGGTAAAAACATTCGAAGCTAAGCATGTTGGAAAATGGTTTACTCAGAAAAAAATGATCGATTATGAGGAGATGTTTTCGCCAGTAGCCATGTTTAAGTCTATCCGGATTCTCTTATCTATTGCGGCTTATTTCAATTATGAAATTTGGCAAATGGACGTCAAGATAGGTTTTCTTAACGGAAGTCTTGACAAGTATATCTATATGGTACAACTAGACGGTTTCATAGCAAAAGGCCAGGAGTACACGTTGTGCAAACTTAAAAGATCTATTTATGGACTTAAGCAGGCATCTAGGTCTTGGAACACTCAATTTTTTGGCCATCAAATCTTATGATTTTGATTAAAATCCTGACGAGTCATGTGTGTATAAGAAGTGTAAAGAAAGTGTGGTGGTATTTCTAGTACTTTATGTTGATGATATCTTACTCATCGAAAATGATATGAGAATGTTATCTTTGGTGAAGGTATGATTATCCGGCTCGTTCAATATGAAAAACTTGAGAGAAGCTAGTCACATCATCGGGATCAAGTTTATGCGAGATTGAGAACATAAAATGTTGGGCTTATCACAAGCTACTTATAATGATACCGTTCTTACTCGTTTTAGCATGTAGGATTCCAAGAAAGAGTTTCTTCCTTTCAGGCATGGAATTACTCTATCCAAAGATCAATTTTTTAAGACACCGATTGAGATAGAGAAGATGAAGGCAGTTCCTTATACTTCAGCAGTAAAAAGTCTCATGTATGCTATATTTTACACTAGACCCGACATCTGTTTTACCATTGGCTTGGTTAGCAGATATCAGTCTGATAGTTCAGGCAACTCAAGAGGAGGTGAATTGGGTTTTAAAAAATAATAACAATTTTAAATTTTTTTTCAAAACCTTTTAGTTTCTCAAACAGATATAGCGATATATATGATAGCAGGAAATTATAGAGGTTAAGAAGAAAGAAATTGAACAAAACATCAAGATTTATAGTGCTTCAGTTTCTTCCAAACCTACGTCCACTCCTTAAGACTCCTCTTGAGAATATCCACTAAGATTGAATACTTCATAAGCGCATTCAAAAGCTTTTTACAGCCTCAAGAAAGATCCTACAAAATAATTTCTATTTTTTTTAATCTCTCTTAAGCTCGTCTTTAAAGAGGATTACTCACTCTCTTAAAGGACTAAGACCGACTCACTCTCTAATACAATAAATGTGAGAATCAAAGATTCACTAATTCACTCTCTTTACAAATGATGGGAAATAAATGAACAAGAAAGAGTGAGAATTGGCTAGAGGAGTAAATGAGTAATAAATGCTTTCTTGAAAATTTTAAACTTTTGATTCAAGTAATAGAATAGTGTCCAGATCATTGAAGCTTTGAAAATTAACTCATTATATAGCCATCTGAAGTAAATTACTGTTGGTGGGTTGGTGGAAGCAATTAATACTCTAAAATCTAACCATTGGAACCAGCGCGAGATTTGAAATCTGTCGCAAGTGTCGACTCAAAACTATTTTGTGTCGATACAAAATATCTATGGCTTGATTTTTTAAGTGGTTGTGTAGACTCATATCTTCGTTGGTGTCGACCCAATTTCTGCTTTTACCTCATCCACACAGTGATGTCGACTCATGGATCATTTAGTCTCGACCCAATGCATTTCTTTAGATTTCTAGGTGAGACTTTGGTGTCAACTCATAATCGTTTGGCGTCGACTCAAAAAGTTACAGTCAGTCTCGGGACTTTTAGAGTAAACTCATCTTCATTTGGTGTCGACTCAGAAACTTTCTGACAGTCTTGACTGTTTTGGTGTCGACTCAACTTCATTTGGTGTTAACCTAAAACTCTTACTTCCGAAAGGAACATTTGTATTGACTCAACAAACTTTGGTGTCGACTTTTGTTGACTTGGAATTGGGAAATGATTTGTAGTTCTGGTGTCGACTCATTTTGTTTCCTGGATGGTGTTTTAGTGTCGACTTATGTGAATTTGGTGTCAACCCAAAAACTCGAAGTCTAGAACTCAAAGGATCATTTGGTGTCGACTCAAAATACTTTGATGTCGACTCAAAATGAATCCTGGTCCAATACTGAAGGTGTCGACCCAAAATCATTTGGTGTCGACTCGTCTGAGTTCCTGAAATGTCCTAGAGAAATATGTTAGGGTGTCAACTCAATTTCTTAATGGAGTCGACACACTTGAGAGTTTCAAGCTTACTTTGCCTCAAGGTGTTGATTCAAATATTAATTTATGTTGACACAAACTGTTTTTATTCAGAACACTTAGTATTAGCCCATTTGATACAAAGAGTCATCACAAATAACATAAGGAGTCGACTCATTTGTTATGAGGTGCTAACACTTATCTTTTTAGAAATAATTAAATATAATCTTTTTAAATCAATTTAATTAAGAAAATAAATTATGAAAATCATCAAAATTTAATTAAAAAGTTCTTAGGCTAATATAGTTTAATTCAGGGCAAGAGTATTGAATAGTAGTAAAACATATAATCAAGTATCTGAAAAGGATAATGAATTATATGTTGGATTACTAGACAGATGATTTAGTACCTTTGAGGTACACAGACTCAGATTTTCAATCACATAAGAATTCTCAAAAATTTACTTCGGGATATGTGCTTACCTTGGAGGTAGAACACATTGAGAGTAAATATCATTTGATATAAGAAATTGTACAAAAAGGTGTGTAGCCATGGCCAAGATTGCATCGACAGACAACCTTGCAGATCCTTTTACAAAGAGTTTACTGGCTAAAATTTTTGACAATCATATAGAGGGCATGAGAGCCAGATGTATGGCAGTATGATTTTGAGTATAAGTAATAGATTATTAGCGTTGTACACTAAAAATCATGGTTTTAGATTTTAGTATTTAGTTTTATTTCTTAATAAAATTAGTATTTCTATTTTATGATAATCTTAATGAGTAATATATGTATTTTATTATTTATTTAATGTTGTGCATGAGTGTCTTTTATTCTATATAATATTTAATCCGGTGTGTAGAGTTTGACTTACACACGGAAGACTAGATTAAAAGTTCTTGTAGAATATAAATTTTTAGGTTCACAGTTTAGATGGAATCGGGCAATCCACCGGTACGACTGTAACATAGAGTTTTAGTAGACCTGTCTTGATTATGGGGAACAGAGTTTTATAGCGTCGTCTATTGTTCCGACTCCTTGTGCTAGTACACTTTATGTGTATTGAACAGGACCAAGTTGGGGTAATTAATCTTATACTGACTTTATAAATTAATTTATACCCCATGGTTATTATGAGTGCTTATACTCTTAATCTCGAAATAATTATTATTTGCGTATATTTAATGTTCGTTGTTTTGATTAATTAGAAGCTGCGATCTTGTATAGGTCTATAATTTCGGTGAGTTGGATAACGATATTTACTATATGGTGAATATTAATTATTGAGAGAATTCATATCCCGAAAGATCGGGATTGATGATATTCCGTTAAGAAAACTTATAAGTTTTGACCGAGCCTAATCTTGTAGGTAAATTTTATAATTCGGCAGTCAAATAAGTTAAGCGGAAGGTCTTAAAAAATTTATTTAAAAAGCTAATTAAATATAATTATCAATAATTTTATTTAATCGGTGGGTATCAAGAATCTTAACGTGGGAAGAATAAATAAGTATTTTTTAATAAGAGCTCGAATATTCAGTTTTGAGAATATAGTTAGGAGTGCAATTATAATTCTTTAGTGGAATGAATTATAATTAATATTTTTATGAAATTGCTTCTCGGTTGAGGTGGGTTTTCATAATTACATTGGGAGCCCAAGTCATATATACTCCACAGGTCTCTATTGTAGCCTATTTATATGTTGTTATAAAACTTGATGCAAAAATTCATATTATTTAGTCTGTGATTAGGTGGCTAGGTTTTTTACGTTCTTTGAAAATTCTAAATCTAATTAAGAAGATTTTAAAGAACACGATAGATCAAAACTCACACTTTGTTCATGTTTAGTATCCGAGAATACAGTAGAAGGCTTGTATTGGAGATTTGACTAGAAGTTAAAAATTACGGCAGATTATTGACTGAAAATTATTATAGCAACCGAAATCATCAAAGTAGATTTCGAAAGGTATATCCCTAAAACTAACTTTGAGAGTATTATCAGATTTTATTTTGATTGTTTTATATCAAAGGTTTTAATTTGGAGCCTGTTTCGGCGTTTGCTTGTCCGGATATTTTTTGACTAAAATTATAAACATAATCTTTGGATCTTGGCAGTTTTCTTCAACAAATACTACCTCATAAATTTATTTTATGGAAAATTATTGATAAATCCACATTTATTCATGGATAAAATTAATAAGGTGTACTATGGGTAATTATCTCTTTTATGATTGAATGAGAATGGAAGACACACTTTTACCACATACACAAAAATAAATCACATACCAATTACAAAATTCGGACCCTTCTGGTTATGAGAACATGTTTCTAGACACACACACACACACACACAAAATAATTTAAGTTTTTGTCAATAAAATCTTGATTTATATGGTTAATTGCATGATTATTTCTCTAAAAAATAAATCAAATAACAGGTCTAAGTAATCTATTGGGTTGATAAATGTTCGTGTCACTCTTACATATGCTAGAGATATGTGTAAATTTCTAAGACAATGTATTTTGGGCCAAACAGCAGGCAATGGATGGTTGGGATAGAGTGTCTTATACTCTATATCTAGGGTTTGTTTATTATTATATTTGATTTATATATAATTGGTTTTGAGTGAGGTTAGGAGCCTAATTAGTAATCAATTTATATAGGGTTTTTGAGTTTTTAAAGTTTTCACGTGTACTTATAAATATGACAATTGTCAGCTAGAGCTTTAGGGTTAGAGTGAAAATATTAGAGAGATTAGCTGATGGAAAAAAGAGAGTCGGTTGTACATTTTTACAAACAACATAGTAAATTTTTTATCTCTCACTCGTGGACGCAAGTCGGTGTGAGTCGAACCATGTAAATTCTCGTGTATTGATTTATTTCTCGATTTTTGTGTGTGAATATTTTAATTCTAGTTACGTACGAGAATTGGTGATTAAATCCCAACGAGTAGTATAAGAGCCGACAACTAATGATTCGAAGTCTTGATAGGTGATCGGAGAAAGGTATAATTTTTAATCTCATTCGATTTGCTCACAAAAACAGAAAAAGAAGCTAGCGTCGTGCAACATTGTTCAGCGAATAGAGAAGTGCATGATTAAAAGTTTATTAATGTAGCAGTAAGTTCTTCAATTTTGAAAAAAATCGGAATAGAGAATTGATGTTGTGTGTAGAAAGCCTTATTTTGGTATTAGGTTGTTTGATTCACCCAAGCAGAGATCCCAATTTTAGAAGCTTTACACAGTAACAGATTTGGAAATAACCTAAGGAGTAAAGGACTTGTGATCGAGTGAGGTGTAAGCATGAAATCATCAACTATATGCCATATCAACTCATACATATAGCAAAAAAGTTTAAAGAAAAGGTAGCTCTTAAGATTTTTTAGCGCTGTAGATTCATCGGAACAGTCAAATTTTTTAGATTTTGCACTTTTTAATGGGATTGGATAATGCTACTTTTTGGTAGCATTACTAGATTATATGTCCGATTCTCATGCATAGTTTTTTATCTCTTCTTGCGTGGTTTTCATCCACTCATTCTTCTGTTCATGTTCAACTACTTTTTGATAACTGTAACACTCCGGTCCGAACTCTAGTAGTAACTACCTAGACTGTAACAACTCGGCCCGGATCTTAGTTGTAACAAACCAGACTGTAACTACCCGTGGAGCGATCTAGCCCAAACCCTAGTACTAGCGATAGATAGATAATGAAATCCTAGGTTGCTATATGAACAAGAGAAATTCTAATCAACCTAAAATCCTAATTCGACATGAAAATCCTAAAAGAGACCAAATACTCAGAAAAGTCTCAGAATAGCTTAAATTAGGTAAATAACATAAAATATAAAATTAAAAATTAAAAATTAAAATTTCTCATAAATATGGTAAAATGACCATTTTGCCCCTAGTACAGCAAAAAGTCCTAAAAATTTAAAATTTGACACATAGACATCCAAAATCAGATATTTATACACAATTAATTAATTAAATACAAAATAACAACAAAATAACAAAATTTCCCTTGCATGGCTGGCCACCTAGGAGAATGTGCCTAAAAAGCTATTTTTGCCTTTTTAAGCTTAAAAATGAAAAAAAGATGTATAAATTAAGTATTATTTTGATCTAATACTTTTTATACAAGTAATATACATAATAATATAATAATATAGGTAAACAAAAGTAAATAAATGATTATTTAAAATCTCTACACAATAAATAAGTCAAAAAATTAATTTTAGTCAAACTAGCTTAATTTAACGTAAAAGTCTACACTTATTTAATTAATTGCTATTAAAATTATGATAAATCATGAAAAGACTAAATTAATTATAAATATACTAATATAGTAGGTTTTAGTAGGTTTAGACACCAAAAAGGTATATAAAATTAACATTTTATACATTTTTCTTCACAAAAATGTACCAAAATACACTTTAAAATCCTAATTAAATGCAAAATCTGTTTTGTCAGCTCCAAACACTGCCATGGCCGAAATTACACCTACCCAAGGTTTGATTTTGTAAGTCTCAAGCGCTTCCCACCTTCCATGCAACCAATAAGAGTTTAAAAATTTCAAATTTTAATTTAATGTAATAATTATCCTCTATTTAAAAATTTTTCTATAAAAACAAAGCACAAACACCCCTTTTCCCTACATGTATTTCGGCCACAAGAGAGTGTGAGAGAGAGGTCCCAAATTTCTCTTAAGTGTTCTCAAGAAAGAAGGAGAGAAGAAGGAAGAGGGAAAGAGAAACTAGGAGGAATCAATGAAGAAAGCTCTAAAGCCAAGTTCTATTTTTCTTCAATCTTTGTAACATCAAAAGAAGTAAGAAACTCCCTTAAACCTTCTAGTATTCGCCCTTAAGATAACCCTCATTCCATCTCTTTAACAAACCCGAAGAAAAAGAAATGAAAAAATAACTCAAAAAAAGGCGTTGTAGATGTAAATAGTGGATTGTTAGGGTAAGATTGTGCTTTGTATGTGCTTGCATGTGTATATTTGTTAGTTTTATAGTTTAAATATGTTCTGAAATTTTGATTTATATGAGTTTAAGACATGCATGCAAAGAAAACACATAAAAAATGCACACCACATAAGCTAAGCAACTAAAATCCTTGATAACCTAATTTTCTGGGCTTACCTACCTTCTGACACCAACTTTAAGACATCATAACTAAATGTAGAAAAATGGTATTAAAGTTATTTTTGTGTCCAAATTTATATTTTTGAGTTCTCTTTCATAAAAAATTAGTTTGAAGTTATTTCGTTGAGTATAACTCTAGATGTGTCATTTTTGTCAAAGAGTGTCAGATCTTGACCACTATGAGTTGCAGACTTAAAAATCCTAAGTTAAAGTGATAACCAAGCTTGGGTTAAAACATAGAACTTGTCGAGGATATATATATCTTTATGTCCACCAAAACTGAGCCAAAAATATGAAGTTTTGTTGGGTCAAAACACCTTCCAAATTCACTATTGAGGTTTAGTGATCGACAGACCTCTCTGTCACATACTTTTGTGAGACCCAAAATCTAACTTTTTAGAAGCCAAATCCAAATGTGGTAAACATGAACATTGTAGCTAACATATTAAACTAAATACCGAGACAAAATCAGGTCAAAATACCCTCGGATGATATCCCAAAGGTTTTGATCACTCTCTATTAAAAACACATTCTGCAAACTCCTTTTAGGCTGACTGAACCCTTTTTATAAATTGGGCAAAATCTCAAACTTTTTCCAAATAACTTGCCTTAGTAAAAAACATAAAACTTGTAGGGGACACCTTAAACTAAAATCTCACCAAATAAAAGACCTAGAGCCCTTGAATTGATGCCCCAAAATAGTGACCAACATAGGCCCAATTTTTGTGTTTTTCTCTGCAAAATGCTGAATGATTTTTACTTAAATAAAATAAATGGCCCCCGTGCCATAGGATCTAAGCTTAGTGATAAACATAAAAATTGTACAAAATATTTTTATCTAAGTGGTGTTAAAATATCAGAAATTAAATCTTGGTCTAAGTACTTAAAAACACTGTCGCAACTTTAAAACTAGTAATTAAACTTTTACCTAAAATTGGCCAAGTGTTCGAATAACGTG
>JAUMHN010244689.1:0-19923 GCA_032360265.1 Heliamphora ciliata | reverse complement strand
CTCGAGCGCCCAAACTCTCAACCATGAGACGGCCCGAGAAGACAGAGCTCTGCTCGAATGCACTGCAGTCTGAGAAAACTCTAGAACTTCTCCTATTTTGAATTCTACACTCCCCACACACTTAAACATTCACAACCATGCTTCCAATCCATATTTCCATCCCAAAACACTAAATTTCAAGTATCATAAACCCCTTTTATACAATAAATTCTCAAAATCATGGTTAACCATTTCTCAAAAACTCTAATTTTCATAAAATCCAACTCATTCATGTAATCAACCATACTAACTCAACCCACACACACACACCCCTATCAATTCTTCAATCATGCATGAAATCAACTAGATTTTATTCACATAATCAAAATATCAACCCAAATCAACGCAAAACACAAGAGATAATCTAGATCCTACCTTAGATTGCTCAAAACCTTGAGATTTCTTTAAATATCTCCTCCTACGGTTTGGATTGTGTGTATTCTTACCTCCTTAGTGCTCAATCTTCCACCTCTTTGCTCCAAAGCTTGATCTCCACCCTTGTACACTTTCAATCTTCCATTTCCATGGTGAAGGGTTAGGGTTTCATGAGGGATTTGGGTCTCTCTCTCTAGGAGAGGAAGAAGAAGAGAAGAGGAGAAGAAGAAGCATAAATGAGGGAGAAGGGTGTCTCACGTGGGTTATATGGGCATAGGTTTTCAATAAAGGCCCCCAACTTTCTCCAAGGTTCGAGATTATTCCAAACATTTCTCGACAATCCGTTCGAGTGGACAGACCACCGCTCTAGCGGTGACCTCTGAAGCTGAATTCTGCGAATCTTTCAAAAACTCAACTCAAACTTCCAATTTTGTTCACACTTTATTATTTCGAATCTTTCCATTAACACAGCCATATCAATGTCATTCATTACCATGTATCTTAATTACACTTTCACATATAATTAAAACAACCGTTAACGAATAAAATTTTATAGCACCCACACCCAAACTTAATTCTTTCTTTTCACTTAACCGAAAACATGGAAGAACAAAATAAACACGTACTGGGTCGTTACAGTGGGTGCCTGGGAAGCAGGGTTTAGAACACTAGGGCTTAAAACATAGGATGCTTGAGGAGCAGGGCTTAAAATGAACTTAGGGATCGTCTCACGAACCTAGGACCTAGGTAACGCTTCGCATATGACTAGATTTGAAAAATAGGATTTGCCTGGCACACCAAGGTTTTGGGTGCCTAGCTCACTAGGGCTTGAGAGACCTAAGACGCTCTCTAGACTTAAGAATACCTAGATAATGCTTCGCATATGACTAGGATTTGAAACAGGATTTTTCTGGTGCACCAGGGCTTAGGGTGCCTAGCTCACTAGAGCTTGAGAGACCTAAAACGCTGTCTAGACGAATACCTAGACAATACTTCGCATATGACTAAGATTTGAAATAGGGTTTACCTGGTGCATCAGGAATTAGGGTGCCAGCTCACTAAGGATTGAGAGACCTAAAACACCATCGGAACTTAGGAATACCTAAATAATGCTTTGCATATGACTAGGATTTGATTTTCCTAGCGCACCAGAGCTTAGAAAACCTAAGGATCGTCTCACGAACCTAGGACCTAGACAACACTTGACATATAACTAGGGTTTGGAAAAGAGGTTTGCCTGGCACACTAGGGCTTTGGGTGCCCAGCTCACTAGGGCTTAAGAGACCTAATACATCAACTGAACTTAGGAATACCTAGACAATGCTTTGCATATGACTAGGATTTGATTTGCCTGGCACACTAAGGCTTAGGGTGCCTAGCTCACTAGGGCTTAATAGACCTAAAATAGCATCTGGACTTAGGAATACCTAGACAATGCTTTACATATGACTAGGATTTGATTTGCCTAGCGCACCAGGGCTTAGAAAACCAAGGTATCATCTGACGAACCTAGGACCTAAACAACGCTTCGCATATGACTAGGATTTGAAACAAGGTTTGCCTGGCGCACTAGAGCATACAAAACCTAGGGATCGTCTCACAAACCTAGAACATAGGCAACGCTTCGCATATGACTAGGATTTGAAATAGGGTTTGCTTTGCGCACTAGGGCTCAAGGTGCCTAGCTCACTAGGGCTTGATAAACCTAAGACGCCTTTTGAACATAGGAATAGCTAGACAACGCTTCACATATGACTAGGGTTTGAAAAAGGATTTTCATGGTGTACTAAGGCTTAAAAAACTTAGGGATCGTCTCACGAACCTAGGACCTAAACAACGCTTTGCATATGACTAGGGTTTAAAAAAGGGTTTGTAAGGCGCACTAGGGCTTAGGAAACCTAGGGTTTGTCTCATGAACCTACGACCTAGACAACGCTTTGCATATGATTAGGATTTGGTTATTTCTCTTTTTTCATGCTCTTTGCATTCCATTTGATCTGATTGCTTTTATTATGTCATCTTATCCTTTCCTTTTTGCTTTTACAGGTTGGTCAACTTATTCGTGGCTTTGGCGGCTCCGGGGATGTACGGAAGTGGTACGCTGCTCTCCCGGCCCCTAGCTGAGCTTTTATTGATAGTTCTGGCTTTCTACGATTTATATCATTGCTGGGTGAGACCAACAATGATAGGATTCAGATGACAGCGCTGGCGGAGAGGTGGTGGGAGGCCACCAACACATTTCATATCATGACATTTGAGGCAACCTTAACCCCACTCGACTTTTCCATGCTCACCAGCACCTGGGTTGGCGGAAATCACATCCCCTTCGATCTCGACATCCCATGATCTACAGACGCTCTTACCTACTTCTTGGGTATTGTTCTGACCCAGATGGACTAGGGATGTGTTAGGTACACCTGGTTTTACTCTCACTTTCGTTACTTCCACTACACAGAGCCCCGCCACTACGAGTAGGTCTCTCGAGCTTTTTTACTATACATGCTTGGTGTCTCCTTGTTTGCAAACAAGGAGAACACCGTCCATCTTCACTATCTAGGAGCCCTCTGCCACCTAGATTGGGTCGCACCATATGACTGGGGAGGGGCTGCTCTTGTTACCCTCTACAAATCTATGAAGGCAATGACGCGGATCCCGCAGGAGCTGAGCGTGTCGGGATACTGGAGGATCTGGGAGGTATATTCTTATCTATGTATTTGTGTACTTCCATTCATTTACATATATGTCATTTGTTCTTTTACCGACTTCTTTTGCAGTTGTGGAGCTACGAGTTCCTCGGGATGCATGTCTCGGAGAACTCAAATGCCGATCCTCTAGTGATCCCTCGCGCTGCTCGGTGGGCCCAGGGTTGAAGGGGAAAATGCACGGAGGGAAGATTTTAGATCGATTTCGCGAGTCTTTGGACCGATTGACCCCATACTAGATATAATTTCTACCTCATGTTCTCTGCTCTATTCACTGCTCTGTAATGTCCACTATACTGTACTATTTACACTGTTCCCATTATTCTCTGCCTGTCCACTAATTTATCACTGATCTATTCACTGCTCTGTTCATTGACCTATTCTTTTTTTTCCTGTTTACACTATTTTCACTGATCACCTTGTTCTCATCGTTCACTATTCACTATTCTCACTATTTTCACTGTCTTTAGCCTACTGTTCTGTTTTGAATACTGTTCTCTATTTACACAGCTTTCACCATTCCCACTGATTGAATTTCTTTTCTTATAGGTTCATTAGGAAGTCTGGCATAGGATGGAGGGTCGGGTTGGCGCAGACCTGATGTGCAATCGTGGTACTTCTAGGTTGTGGATTTTACTGGTGGGACTGTTCTACCGGGAGTGGTATCTGGGAGAGCGAGTCGTCTGGCAGTCCCTCAGCCTGGATCACTTCCAGATTCCTATGCCTCCTTCATCTTTCTTGTGTCAGACAGACTATATGGGCAGTCTAGACATTATGCTGGAGCCGGTTGGAGATTATGTAACATGGGCAAGGGGACATTTGATGGGAATGATGGGTCCTCGTCCAATGGTTGCAGGGGATCCCCCAGTTGGACAAGATAGGAGGTGACGAGGAGCAGCTGCAGCAGATGTATCGGAGGTAGGAGCTGCTGGAGTAGGAGCTAGGGTTGTTGGTGTTGTTGGTGCAGGAGCAGAGGTTGCAGAAGCTAGGGCTGCTGTAGAGATACTGTGGGCCGTCAAGATTCTTATTACAGGATATCCCTTTGATATCCCTATTTCGGTTCCTCCAGCCCCAGAGTTCAAAGCAAATCTTGGCGAAGTTTGTTTTCTTTTCATAGCTTTCTTCTTTAACCCTTCTTTATTTTAAGTTGCTCAGTTTTTACTTCCTCTTGGTAGGTGGACCAGGCCTGGTTGGATCGCCACATGCTCCTGATGAGTCGTATGAGGACTCCGATCCGCCAGCAGGATGCTCCTCTCCGTGCAGCCAGGGTCATCTTTGCTCCTTCAGCCGTCAAGATTATGAGTACCTCCCAACTTCCCCTTACTGCTTATCTCTTTCTTTTCTCTACCTTTACCCTTATTCATTTTTCACAGTCGCGTGCCCCATTTCGAGGTCAAGGTCGTGCCACCCTTGCCACTTATTTTTGGGCTCGTTCCAAAGAATCTTCATCGGCCCAAAGCCGCCCCAAGGTAGTTTCTTCTTCCCACAGCGATGATGATGACGGCGATGATTTTAACGAGCTATTTGACTTCGTTGAGGTTGACCCTTCAGATACCGACCCTTCTACCCGTCGAGTCCACCAGAGACAATGAGAGCGAGAGATTTTTACCCTCCCTTTTATATACATTCTGATACATTTTGATGCTTTATGATACGTTTGGTTCTTTCAAGCTTACGTGCCCTAGGTTTTATTTAGTGATGGGCCAGGGTGCCCCTGTTACACTTGGGTCTTCTAGCCTTTTACCATTGTTCTTTTTTGTGATTGTGCTTGCATGATTTGTCTTTCTTCTACTTGAATTATCTTGGTTGCATGAAACAAATCTTGAGTTACTGTCTAAACTTAAGCAAATTTTATTTCTTATTCTAACCCAGCATGAATGTCTTGTTTGAAAGTGATAAACAATAGAAAAGAAATCCCAGAATATAAGAGATACAAAAAGGGTGCAAAAGGGGTACACCTGCAACCTTTGAAGGTTTTGATCGTAGGATTCGACCCTTGTGATCGCAAGGAAGTACAAAGGAAAGGACACGGTCGCAAGGTTTAGAAGGTTGCGGCCATATACTGAATGTTGCGTTTGTACTTTGGATGTTGCAGTCGCGACTTCCAATGTTGCGGGCGCAAGAATCTTTGGGCTTTTTTGAGCCTTCTGATGTTCAACCTCTTCATGCCTTATAAGTATGGACTAGGGTCCCCCATTTTCTGTCACTTTCACCTCAATGACTTCCTTTCATAGCTTACTCTCTATATGGATAGACGTTTTTTCACCCATTGAGCATCTTACTTTGCCTCGTTTGGTATCAACTCTGTACTTTCTCTAATGTCTATTAAGATCAACGAACTACTGCTAAGGGCTGCCGCACAACTGTGGGATCCTCGGTGCCGTTGTACCTTGTGTTTCTGCCTTATAGCACATTACCTCCTCATTTTTTCTGATGGACGAGTCAGTTGCTCGCAAGTTGACATTGCGGGTCAGATGTGGTCAGGAAAAGACTTTATCCTGTTGGCACTTGCTAAAACTTTGATTGGCTTAGATGCCATTTATCGAGGCATGACTACCACTTTCGCTGGTTGCTCCTTACTTCTTCAGGTAAACTTAAAGTCCTCCTTTTCAGCAATTCTTTATTAGCATGTTTTGGTGTTTTCAACCTTTCAAAGCGCCTGCGCGTTGCCCCTCGACTCCCTCATAAACATACAACTCTCTTTCATCAAAGGAAGCAGATTAATCACCTCCCACTTGCCTCTTCCACGAGTCTTCAATGATCGGCTCATCTTCTTCTCGGGCATTTATCGAGGGCCTTCCTATTGTGCCCTCAAGTGGGCCGGTTTCACCCCAACTCAACCATCACAGGTGCATTCATGCTGGTTTATAGGCCATAAGTATCCAATATCCTCTCCTTGTCCTATACTTTGATGTTTTTCGAGGGCGCTTTCCTGATTCCCTATCTGACCTCTTTTGCCCCTTCATCTAGTTCAGGCCCGGGCTCCTAGGGCCCATCATTGTGTCCTCCATCCATCTCATAATCCCTGTCTTCCATTTTTGTAGAACTGACCATGCACTCGTACTCACTCCCCCCTCTCGATGTTTACCATTCTTCTCTCCTTTTACTTTATTTCTCTCAATTTTTTACTGCTATGCTCTCATTTTGCTGTATTTCTTACTTTATTTTCTCACACATCTCTCCTTTTACTAATTTCTCTTTGTTTTTACCTCTAAAACTCTTTTGCAGATCTGGCTGATGGAAAAGGTAAACCTTATGCAGAAATCGTCCATAGATAGGTACAGTGCTGCTACCCTCATCTATCGTCCTTATTATCCGGTATGCACAACTAAAACAACTTAGAAATTGTACATTTCTTCTTTGACGAGAGTATCATCTGGCTGTGCTCTTGGTGGCGAATACCTACCATGACTTTAACCACTATGGACCATCCCGGTGTCTTGTTGATCGGCCTCAAGTTGTCCACTTTCTATTATTCTTATTGGATCATGTGGCAATTCGGTCGGAGTCAGATCATATTTTGTGGCATTCAGGGCAGTTTATGCTCGTCTTCCCTTTAGGCCTCATTTCTAGCAAAGTATCAGGAGGCTTGGCCATCTCGTTCATTGGTGGAGATGTAGGAACTGTAGTACCTGGAGTTTCCCGAGGAGAATAAGGTCTGGTTGATTCAAGATAAAGAGAAACGAGACAAAGAGGAGGAAAAATAGGAGTCAAAAAGGAGGAAGATTTGAGGGACCTGCTTTGTTTTTAAGATTTCATAGCTTTCTTTTGTTTTTTAGAGTTTGGGACTTGCGCACCTGCCTTTATTTCCAAAACTTTTGTAATCGATGTTAAAATGAAATATTCCACTTTTATCTTGAAAAGGTTCCAAATTATTTTAAGTTTTTCAATTTTTGCAATGTGAATGACTTTATTATCAAAATTTGAAGACAATTTTGCATTGATCATTACTTGGATTTAAAGATGGCTAATACAAAGAAAATGGTCAGATTTTTTAGAAGAAGCGGCCTACGTATCCCAAGAAGTGGAATCAGGCTGTGACGTAGTTCGAACTCGATTTACTCTCGGGTACTAATACTCTCTTTTTATAATGCCCTAACTTTTACCAAGATCGCCCTTTCATATTTTCAGCCTTGCAAGCTGCTCTAACTTTTGCCTAGGCTACCTTTTTGATTTTCAACCTAGTGAGCTTTTATTTTATTTTATTTTTCTCTCAAGGGTAGTACTTTTTGAGCTGGTTCAAGTTGATCGGAGTGGAGAACGTGTTATCATCTAGATTTATGATGATCACAGCACCACCGGTAATAATGGTTTTGATTAGAAACGGCCTGGACCAGTTTGACTTGAACCTGCCTCTCGGATCAAATACAGGTTCCCTGATTTCCTTAAGAAGCAAGTCACCTTCGCTTAGATCCCAGGTCTTGACCTTCTTGTTGAACGCACGAGCTATCCTCCTTTGGTATCCTTGTATGTGGAGCAGAGCCCGCAGTCTTCTTTCATCAAACAAAAGTAGCTATTCCATTCGATTCCTCTGCCATTCTGCCTTTGGGATGTTGGCCTTAGCCACTACTCTTAGTGAAGGGATTTCTACTTCAATAGAAAGCACAGCTTCCATCCCATTCACCGAGGAGTAAGGCGTGGTTTCTGTTAAAGCTCTAATCGACATCCTATACCCCCAAAGTGTGAACGGAAAATGTTATGGTCCATCTTTATGTGAGATGATCATCTTTAGCAGGATCTTCTTTACGTTCTTGTTCACTGCTTTGACTGCCCCATTGGTTTGTGGTTGGTACAGTGACGACTTGTGGGCCACTATCTGATATTCTTCAAAAAGATCCAAGACCTCACCTTAGAAGTGCGAACCATTATCTGAGATAATCTCGTGAGGAACCCCGTATCAATGAATGATATTTTTCTTGATGAACTTAGTGACGTGAGACAGCACTGAGTAGGAGGCGGCTTCCACCCACTTGGTAAAATAGTTAATGGCCACCAAAATGAGTTCGTACCAGTTCGAGGCCTTAGGTGTTATTCTGCCAATCACATCAATTCCCCATTTCAAAAATTGCCATAGCGATGTCAAGCTATACAGCCGAGATGGGGAAACGTGCATAAGGTTCGCATGGATCTAACACTTACGGCACCTTTGTACGAACTGTATACAATCTATCTCTATTGTCATCTAAAAATACCCTTGTCGCAAGATCTTCTTAGCTAACATATTTACACTCATGTGAGGCTCGTAGACTCCAGCATGCATTCCTCTCATCAATTCTCGACCTTTTTCACTGCTGACACATAGCTTGTTGACCTCGGAGTGCCCTCGTTTGTACAACTTTTCCCTGCAAATAACAAACTGTGCAGATAATCTCCTTATTGCTTTTTTATCCTTTTTACTAGCAAACTTGGGGTATTCTCCATTCTCCACGAAATTCTGAATATCAAAGTACCAAGGGAGTTTGTTTATTCTTTCTTCGATTGCTACCGTTATCTCATATGCAGGTCTTCTTTTCTACTCAATTATTAGTGGCCTCATCCTTACTTCGGATGATATGTCGATTATTAACGCCATAGTAGCCAGGGCATCGGCGAACTTATTCTGTAATCTTGGAACATGGGCAAAAACCACTGATTTAAAACATGATATCAACTTTTCAAGCTCTTGGTGATAGAGAACCAGAGTTATGCCTTTGACCTTCCATTCTCCTCTTGCCTATGAGACCACCAATGTCGAATCTCCGATGACTTTCAACTTCTTTACCCCTCGTTCTAGGGCTGCCTCTAACCCGGCTAAGCATGCTTCATACTCGGCATGGTTGTTGGTAACTTCAAAATTGAGTTTTAAAGACAGAGGAACACTCAACTCGTTAGGAGTGACAAAGAGAACTCCTATTCTATAGCCATACTGATTAGATGCACCGTCAAAGTACATAGTCCATTTATCATCTTTGACTCCTACGAGATGATCATCAAAAAATTGGAATTCGGCGTCTTCGTCTCATTTGATCAGCTGATTTTCCAAGAACTTTGCCACCGCTCTACCTTTTACTGACTTTCTGGTGACGCACTTGAGATCAAACTTTGACAGTAATAACTACCACCAAGCCATTCTTCCTGTTAGTGCCGATTTCTCGAACAAGTACTTTAACGAATCCATCCAGGAAATTACATTCACTGTGAAAGACAATATGTAATGCCTTAGTTTTTGGGAGGCCTAAACCAAAGCTCAGTATGTCTTCTCTAGCGGCGTATATCGTATCTCGGATCCTGTCATCTTCTTGTTCAAGTAGTAGACTACCTTCTTAATTCCAGTTTCTCCTTCTTGTGCAAGCATGCATCCCATAGCTGAGTCAGTCACTGACAAATAGGGAATCAGTGGCCAATCGGGCTGGGGAGGAGCCAGAATAGGTGGGTTTTGCAAGTACTGACACACAGCTTCAAAGGTGTCTTGGCATTTCTGATCCCATTCAAACTTGACCCCTTTCTTTAACAGGAAGAATAACGGCTCACAGGTGGTTGTTAGTTGGCTATGAACCGGCTGATGAACTGTATCTTTCTTAGAAAGCCTCTAACTTCCCGCTTGATCTTTGGAGTAGGCATTTCCATGATCACTTTGATTTTCGATGGGTCGACCTCAATGCCACAATGAGTAATCATAAATCCAAGCATTTTGCCTATCGTGACTCCAAAGGCGCACTTCTATGAATTGAGCCACATTTTATACTTTCTAATCATTTCAAAGAACTTCTACAGTGCTACGATATGGCCGTCTGATCCTTGGACTTCACTATCATATCATCTACATACACCTCAACTTTCTTATGTATCATATCGTGCAACAAAGTAGTGGCAGCCCTTTAATGGGTTGTCCCTGCATTCTTCAAACCGAATAGCATCACACGATAACTGTAGGTACCCCAAGGTGTAGTGAATGTCATCTTTTCTCTGTCTTTGGGGTCCATTAAGATCTGATTGTACCTGGAAAAACCATCCATGAATGACAAGAGGGCGTGTCCTGCTGTACTGTCCACCAAGACATAAATATGTGGCAGTGGGAAGTCGTCTTTGGGACTGGCCTTGTTAAGGTCCCAAAAATCCACACAAACTCTGATACGTCCATCCTTTTTCAAGATCAGTACAATATTCATCATCCACTTTGGATATTCGATTACCATAAAGAATCTAATGTTGATCTGCTTAGTGACTTCTTTTTTGATCTTCAGTGCCTATTCTGGCCATATCCGTCTCAACTTTTGCTTGATCGGTTTGACATCAGGATACAAAGGGATATGGTATTGGACAACCTCGAGATCAATACCAAGCATATCCTCGTAGGACCATGCAAAGACATCTTTGAATTCTTTTAATAAAGTTATCAATTGCTCACTTTCAACCGAAGATAATGAGGAACCAATTTATAAAATTTGTGGATTAATTTCATTACCAAGATTAATTGACAAAGTTTATTCGATTATAGGCTGAGCGCACATTTCTTCTTATCTTTTTATTAAAGATTTTATTTCTTCGTGGACATCCCTGTCGAATTCAAAATCATCAGAAAGCGTATAAAATAAATCAAACAAAGTAGAGTAACTAGAAATCTCATTCATTTCATTAATGATAAAGAGAGACGGAATCACAAATTCAAAAGCAAAGGGAGACGAGGATGCACGGACAGATGTGCCCTCAAACTTGACAACTAGCTTATCAAAACAAAACAAGGACTCACATAACTCAACCCAAACTCAAAACATGCATCATGCAAATTACAACACTCCAAAGATTTCATGCTGATGCCATCTAGCTCGTCTGTCCAGTCTTCTTCCTCTTGAATCTTTTTTCTCTTTTCCTCTTCGGTAGCTTCCTCCTCCTCGGAATCAGATAGTTTGTGACTAAAGAAGATCTCCAGCCCTGGTAGCCTCTGGTTAGTCTCCATCAAACCATGGTTTCAAAAAACCATAATAAGAAAAATCCTCTCCTTCCTTGATGAAGTAACCGTTTAATGTTCCAGAGTATCTAACCTTCTTTCCTCTTTGTCCCTTCCTAGGCTCTTTTAAATCCTCTTTTGTTTTCTTATAACCCAAACCAAAGCGCTGTGAGCTCGGTATCACCTGAATGGGTTCTGGAATGCCTTGTTGTTGATGTATTAACCCCATCCCTGAGAAATAAGACATACGCCTCATCATCGTGACAACATTAGGGTTGATATAGCTTTCTTTTTCTTTCAAGAGCATCTACACCATCTGAGCCTCATCAATTTGGAAACCACTCAAGAAAACATCCTCCTCTCCATGTTAAACTTCCAGAAGAGTTGAGCCATTTTTCCTCGGGGGTTGGATGTCATCCTCCCCGTGAATAGTTAGCACTGCGTTATTTTTAAATAGTTTTAATTTCTAGTGGAGGGTAAAAGGTACTGCTTAAATGTTCAGATCATAGAGGCACGATCTTCCTAGCAATAGATTGAAAGATGCTGGAATGTCCAACACATGGAATTCTACAGAAGTCTCCAATGGCCCAACCGATACAGAAAACGACACCAACCCAAGTACATCCCTCCTCATATTATCGTAAGCCCTGACCCCTTGGTTACTGGGAGTGAAGTGGTCCGGCTTCATTCCCAAACAAACTACTATTCGAAGTGGGCAGACGTTCAGCGTCGACCCGTTATCAATAAGGGTCATCGGGACCATTTTTTCAAACGCTTAACGGTGATATGCAGGGGTTTATTGTGATTCCTTCCTTTCAGCAGCAAGTCCTAATCAAAAAAGGAAATTACCCTAGGCTCTGCAGTTGGCAAAATGAGCCCAATCAGCTATTCTGGGGTTACGTCTATCGAGACATTTGCTTTATTTAGAACCTGTAGCACAATCTGTCAGTGCTTGTACGAAGCTATCAACAAATACCAGATGCTGATGTTAGCTTGGGTCTTTTTTAGCTATTTCAATACAGCACCATCTTTTTCTTCTTGCTCTTTCTCCTTTCACTTTCCACTAGTTTGTCCTCTTTCTACCTAAGCTGGCTTGAAGTAGCGTCTACTCCTAGTCAAGTGCTCAACACCTTCCTCGAGATCTCATAAACCTGGCATGGTGTTTTCAATCTGTCTGACGTCAGTGATGTATGGGAAACTCTCAAATTCTCACAAATCATCTAGATTGATGCACTCTAGCCTTTCTTTCCTTTCTTCCTCGTCTTCGATTGCCCACGTATTTTCGATGTCATCTAACCCCCAGATATCTTCTCCTATGTACCCCACTTGTGGCTCACGGGCGGCCTAAAACTCGATCCATTCATCTCTGTCTGGCTTTAACACCGTTCGGACCAGCCAAAAGGAATGTATTTCATTGGCATAGACTTTCTCCTCAAAAAGATAAGGAAGAGAAACACCATCAAGAACATAACAGAATCCGTACGACCATATTAGGTAATCCAATGGCCAGTCGTCATCATCATCATTGCATTCCTCCTAGTTGTCTGCCTGAACTACTATTTCATATCCATCCCAGGTAGTATCATTCCACTCTTCCATTTCCCACCTATTCTCGGCCAAGATCAGCAAATAAGACTAATCTTCAATAGTTAGAACATACGGGCGTAGAAAATATGCCGAGCAGATATAACAGCTAGGGTCTTTTAGCTGTCTCGACTGAATACAATTTACCTCCGCTTGCTTGGCATGATTTAGCAATGGGTTGGTTGTGACATTCGACTTCTGAACAGCAGAGGGAGGTGGAATGACCTTTTTGCCAATGAGGTCCTGGATTTTATGGTGGAGTCTTAGGAAGTTATCAGCCAAATGCCCATGACTTTGATGGAATGCACAGTACTGAGAAGGGTTGTATCTTGGTGGTAGGGGGTTTGGTAGCGGCATTAGGTCAATAAGTTTTATTAACCCCTTCTCAACAAGCCGATTCATAGCTGTAGATAGAGGTATATTGAGGGGAGTGAAGGCTCTCCTCGACATCTTTCGCTGCATTGATTGATTATTTTTGGGTGGTGCAAAAGATGAGGAGTTTGGTTGTTCTGACTAAGGGTTTAAAAGGTTAACTTCATTTAATCGAAAAACAAGATTTACAGAGGGGGTAGGCTGGTTTTGGTTCGGGATATTGGTAGGGTAAGGCCTTCTCATTTTCTGGCCCGGCTCGACTTTCTCTATGTATCCTAACTAAATTGTGTCTTCAATCTGAACCCCAGCATTGAATAGATGTTCAAAAGTAGAGAGCGGCTGCATAATCAAATAGCGCTTCAGAGGGGATTGCAAGTTCTTTTCCACAATTCTTACTTGCTCCATTTTCGTCAACCAATTCGTCATTTTAGCTGCCTTCCCCTCCATCGGGTCAAGAAATCCACAAATGATTTTTGGCTTCCTAACGGGTGGTTTCAAGTTCTCAGGTGGTTACCTCTAACTGGTGGTTACATCTTCTCATGTTCTAGTCTGGTGGTTACATCTTCTCATGTTCTAGTCTTTTCAATATAGAGAGAAAGCAACCACTTCAGGGCTGCCCCTGAAAGAGATCGATGGAACAATTGAGCCCTTAACTAATCATTGATTCCCATGGGAGAGAGGGTACCGACGTACATTCTCAAATGAATCTGGTGATCCCTGGTTCCATCAAACCTCACTATTTTCGATATCTTAAACTTTTCTAAGAGCTTGGCATCTGGGAACAAGCATAAGCCTCCCACATCTAATATATATTCATCCACTCATTTTGCCTTCCTCAGCACCTTTTCCATCCTATCAATCTTTTTTGCCAGCACAGATTCCCTGGGCTGAGCTATATTTTCCTCTTCTACCATGACCTAACGAGAAACCCGAGGTGGTACGACAACCTGTGGTCCATCCTGACCCTGATTATCACCTCAAAAATCCTCTCCATTTTCATTTGGGTCCTCCTACGGCTCATTCACACCTGGAAAACGGGCTTGAATTGCTCAAATCTATGTCTAACACTGAATTAGAGCCTGGATTTGTTGTTTAATTACTCTTTATATCTCAAAAATTACCCTCATCAGAGCTTTCAAGTTCACTTTGTTTTTTGCCATCTCAGACAATTCCGCTGTCAGTTCGGATATCCTATAAAGTCACCCTATAGTAGATCAGGCCCAAACACGCACTGGATGCGGTTCTTCTGACTCAATTATCTCAAACCAAACTTGAAAACCCGAGGAGAGAGAATCAAGCATTAGAAACTTCTTGGACAAATCCCCAATAATAGATAGCAAAATAACTGACTACAAGAAGCAAAACAGAAGAATGCCCTGGTCGGGTCCAGACTGACAGAAAACCAAAAAGCACAGCACCCGAAAACCTCAAAAGAGAATCCTAAAAACCATGCAAACTCTATACAAAGGAACACCGGGATAGAGGTTTAACCAAAGGTTTTATGGGAGAAGCCAGATAGTACTCCGGGAGGAAAACAGATCTAAACCAAACGAAACCCTAAGCTAGAACCCAAACAAGAGTTCGAGAAAGGAAGTAAGCCCAAACAAAATCGAAGGTACTAAACTAACACCCCAAGTAGTGCCCTTAGGAGGGAAAAGGCTATCCTAAGCTAAGAACAAGGGCCTCAGCCAAAACTCGGGCAAAACTGCAAAAAGGAAGCTGAGATCCTAAAACAGACCAAGGTTAAGACCAAAATTCGGGTAAAAACTAGAAAGGGAAACTAGTCTAAAACGAACAAAATTCGAAAGCAAACTCGGGTCGAACCCCGGGAGAGAAACTATTCTAAGCCAAACAAACAAGCAATGATCCTAAATAGACACAAACAAAACAAACAATTAAACAAAAACATTTAATCATATCGATTACGTACCTAATGGGAGAGTTCTAAGCTACTATATGCAGAAAAGGCAACTTTGATCAACACTTTGAGTACCTTTTGAATATTGCTAAGAATATACCTTTCATGCCTAGTGTGGTATAGGACACAGTCAAACGGTACGTAATAACTCTTTTGTCGCACTTGTCGGAGCGTGCTGCCAGAAGACTTGCCCGCCTCCTTGACATAGCCCCGATATAGTAAATTGACCGGGGTATCGGGTCGACCAAGAAGAGGGCTGAGAACAATGCAAAATGCAGGCGAGAATGTAAATGAGAAAGTCAAATTAAGAACCAATGGTATTTTCGAGTCTAGCCCTCTTATTTGATTTTGTAAATCGGTCGCCAGCTTAGTCGCCAGAAAATACTATGGCGCCGAAATTTTGCGTTTGATTCAAAAATAGGAAATTCAAGAGTTATTTTGAAAACTTTTTAACACCTTGAAAACCAAAAGATTTTTGAAAACCCTTTTTGTGAAAAATTGAGTTGCCACTTGATTTTTGAGAAAAACTAAGAAAAATAAAAATGAGCCACTGATCTTTAAAATGTTTAACCAGAGAAAACAAAGGTTCGGGGGTAAGGTACGAATCGAGAAAGGTGTTAGGCACCTCGTTCGCCCAACCGTGAGGTTAGCCTCTACTAATCATCATTGGTTCTTAATTATATTTCTCAAATGTATGCAAAAATACAAAAAATTGAGGCAAAAAGAGAACAATCGAAATTAAATAAGAAAATATATATTCTAGCATATAAACACATCAAAATAGCATCCACATGTAAAAGAAACCCAAAATCCTAAGCATGCAAAGTTTAACTAAAGGATACATGGCGTAAAACACATGCAATGATTAGAAGATGCTATTAACTAAATCGAACTAACAAAACCTAATCAAAATATTAAGTAAACATAACATGGTTTTAAACAAAAAAGAAAGAAACTCCATAGTTCTCTAGGCCCTAATCGTACTGAAAATACACTATAGATTGTATGCTGGTAATCAACAGAATACTATAAAAAGTAAAAATGGGCTACTGGAATAGAATTAAGCTATTACGTAAAAACAAAGGTTGCGGTTGTAACATATCGATGTTGTGGTCGCAAGCATGGAAGGCCAAAAGATTGCGGTCGTGAAGATCAAAATCACACCCATAAGCTTGTCAATGCATATTTGTTACACCTGCAACAATGGAAGTTGCAACCTCAAAAAGTATGAGCACTTTTTACTGAATTTTAGTGGAGAGTGTGTTGAGATGGTAGTGTGCAGTATAAACAAAACGTGATTGAGACTATTTTAATCAAACCATAATAAAAGTAAACCAAATTCTCCAAAGTTAAGCATGCTCTCGATTTAACAAATCAAAATTGTTAATTACACATGTGGTGATTAAACCTAGTGATGGCAACACTAAAGAATAAGCATGCTCACATTTCTACTAATCAAAATTATCGATTAAACATGTGGTAACTCAACCTAGTGATAACAACACTACGGAAAAAGCATGCAATTCACCAATTGAAATTCAAATTCAATACCCAACCTCCTCATGGGGATAGAAAATGTGAGGAGAAAAATGTCGGGGCTCCAACAGAATACCTAAGATGCGATAATTCGGATGTGTCTTCAAGTCGTGTGGATCAATGCTCGTCTATTCGATCTTCGGGAAACAATTCAATTCTAGTACTCGGGCAATGGAGCAGGCGATGGCATGAGTCGAAAATCCAGCAGAGTATCGGTGTACCTCAATTATACTCTATAAAGCAACAACATATCGACGCCAAAATTTGTCCTCCCAAAATTGTACCAAAGGTATGTTTATATAGAAAATGCCAACCAATGAGGTGTTGCCACATCCAAAACTCAGACCGAGCTCAAAAAGGTTACGGTCGCCACCTTCAAAGGTTGCGACTGTAACAAAGTTTAGGGTTTCCAAGAGTTTCACATGGCGGTCGTAATAATCAGCATAACGGTCACAATGTTCAAAGGTCAGGTGTAATTACTTGGGCCAATAAATAACTAGGTCACAAGGTTTGAAGGTTGTGCCCTCAAGGTTCAAGAGCTGTGATCTTATGGTTTGATTTCACGGAGTACTGGATTTGAATTACTTTACGGCGATTGTTCAGATAAATTACTCCACTTGGTTTTCATCATCGGACTCACCCAAATAAGCCTAACATTTGGCGGGGTCAAATTGGGGTGTCTACACCTGCTGCTCCTTCTTCACAACAGTTCTCTGAGATTGTCACCCTTATTTAGGGTTTGACTTCATCTTTGATATCCCTTCATGAAAAGGCTGATGCAGACCTTTACGACATTGGTTGTAAAGTGTCTTCAATCTCTGCGTCTGTCACCAACCTTGAAAAAGTAAACAGAATGCTGAGAATTGATATCGAGAATGCCTGTGATGCTGGCTTATCCCTTAGTAAGAGGATGAAAAAGTGCATTGATGCCATTGTGAATGCCAACCTCGACATCCTTAAACAAGTAAGGAAAGAGTATGAAGAAGGTGTAATTCTGGCAGTTCAGCAAAATTCAAGGAAGGTGGAAGAGCACCTTACATGGATCAAAGAAGCCTAGGCCAAGCAATTCAAGCCCAAGGAAATAAAGTAAGAAAAGGCATCTCGTTTGAGATGTGAGGCAGACCTGGCATTGGCAGCAACTTTTGCAGCCGTGGAAGCCGAAGAAAAAGCTGATGAAACGGTAGCCTTCTTCAAGGAAAAGGCATATAAAAGGAAGAAAAAGAAAGAAAAAAAGAAAGCTTTCAACAAAACAAATGGACGACTTTTAATGATTCCAAAAGGGAAGAAGAGACAACAAGGAAGAGAAGAAGAAAAGGGGAAGGAAGGGAAGAAATCAAGAAATGAAGCTTTTTGTGTTTTTGTGAAGGAGAAGATGTAATGCTAAAACATACATATCTTTTTTGTTTTTTTTTTTGGTGAATGTGGATGTGTGAATGCCTTGAACTTTTGTTGGTTGTTGGGAATACTTTTTGAAGAACATTTATATGTTATTGTATAACTTTTATCTTTGATGAATAGCAAAGCTTATATGGATTTCATCTTTCTAAAACAATTGTTGAATGCTTATCATGCATTTTAGTTTTAATTGTTGATAGAATGCCATATTGTGATTGATGCTTGGGATTTGTAAACTATTGCACATGCATGTTGATTCAAATTGCTAGAATGACTATTGGATGTTTAAGCATTTTTGAGTTAATGCATGCTTATGTTGAATCAAACTGTTAAGAATTCAGGTTGCAATTCTATTAAGAATAGTTGATATATTACTGTTGAATCTCTTCTTATTGAGTTTGCACATCTCGATTAAAGCATAGAGAATGGGAGAACCCTTGTCTAAAATTTTTTTAAAGTGTTTTTAAAAAAATGTTGTAATCATCAAAAAAGGAGAAATTGTTAGACCATGAACTTTTCAATTAGATTTTGATGATTTTTATAATTTATTTTTTTAATTAAATTAATTTTAAAAGATTATATTTAATTATTTTTAAAAAGTTAAATGTTGACACTTCATGACAAATAAGTCGACATCGTATGCCATTTGTGCTAACAGTTTGCATCAAATGGGTTGACACTCAGTGTTCTTGAAAAGAATATTTTGTGTCGACACCAATTGACAATTGAGTCGACACCCTAAGGTAAAGCACGCTTGAAATTCTCAAGTGTGTCGACACAAATAAAGTTTAAGGTCGACACCTTAACTACTTCGCTTGAGATGTTTTAGGAACTCTAATGAGTCGACACCAAATGAATTTGGGTCAATATCTCTAGTATTGGACCGGGATCCACATTGAGTCAACACCAATGCAGAAAGGGCCGACACCTCAGTCCCTTTGCGAGACTCATTTTGGGTCAACACCAAAGTATTTTGAGTCGACACCAATTAATCCTTCGGGTTCCAATCTTCGGGTTCTACGGGTCGACACCAAAGTTATATGAGTTAACACTTAGACACCCTCTAGGAAACCAAATGAGTCGACACCAAGACTTCAAGCCATTTCCCGACTCTAACTTTAAAGTGTCGACACCACAGAATTTTGAGTCAACACAAAGGTTCATTTCTGAAATAAAGATTTTGGGTCGACACCAAACCAAGCTGAGTCAACTCCAAAAGTCCTGAGGCCGTCTATGATTTTTTTAGTCAACACCAGAATGAAGATGAGTCGACTCTAAAAGTCCTGAGGCTGACTGTAATTTCAAAGGTCGACACTACAATACTTTTGGGTCAACAGCGATATTCTAGTAGCTGATCTGACAACATGGGTCAACACCAATGAAGATATAAGTCGACACCAAAGTTCCACCTGAAAAACTAATGAAATGCACGAGGTCAACACTAAATGTTCCATGAGTCGACACCATTGTGTGGGTGAGGAAAATGCATAAATAAGGTCGACACCAACGAAGATCTGAGTCGACATAATCACTTAAAGAACTAAGCCCGAGATATTTTGTGTCGACACCTGCGAAGAATTTCAAATATTGCGCTAGTTCCAACAATATGATTTCAAAGCATTTATTGCCTCCACCAACCTACCAACGGTCATTTACATCAAATGGCTATATAAGGAGTCAATTTTCAGAGGTTCAAATCTCTGAACACTGTTCTTTTGCTTAAACTTAAAACTCAAAACGATTTACTGTTCAATTACTCCTCTAGCCGATTCTCACACTTCCTTACTCATTTAATTTCAATCATTTTACTACTACATTAATGTTAAAAGATCACACTTAAAAATTTAAAAAGATCACACTTTTTATAAAAATGTGATAAGAAAATAAGAAAAAAATTTAATCACACCTTATCAAATAAAGTGATATTATATATATTTTTAATCTCATTTATTAAAAAATGTGAAAATAAATAAATTTTTTAATCTCACTTTTTTCTTATGTTAGCCCAAGTGCTTCTTTAATTAATTTTGATGATTTTAATATTTCATTTCCTATAAATAAATATCTTTAATTTG
>JAUMHN010244470.1:0-19924 GCA_032360265.1 Heliamphora ciliata | reverse complement strand
GTACCAATAGAATGTCCGGATCCATTGCGATTGTGAGCCTACCTGTATAATCTGTCAGAATCTTTGACCCGATCTTCTGTGCAGCACACACCGAGTCAAATACTGACAGAATAAACGGACTATACATTCATTCATCACAAATATAAATATGAAACCACGAATGCAAAATCATCTCAAATATTTCTCATTAATATGCCAGGGATCGAGAATAAAATACATAAAAAGTATGACTTTTCAGTATACATTTTCAACAGGCAGATTGTAGGGGTAACAAGATTCGGTTGAAGCACTGCAGGAATCGCCCAAATTCAAATGGTTCTACGACTAACTCGGATTCATAGCAAAAACACGAAAGGACGTGACTGAGGCAATCATGCGCCTAGCAGAAGCTCACAACTCGAGCGTCACGGCCTCGGAGGGAGTACTTCGCAAGGTAGCCACTAACTCGTCCAATGCAATTGTATTTATTGATTGCGACCGAAGGTACCCCTTCCCTCACAATCGACCTTTGTACATTACTGGTGTCATTAATGAGGTATCATTTAGACGGATATTTTTGGATGGCGGGGCTTCCATAAATATCATGCCCAGAAAATATTTGAAAGGACGGGGATCTCGGAAGACAAAATAGTCAGCCAACCAATAACAGTAACTGGTTTCGGAGGAGAACGGAAGAAGACTTAAGGAAATGTCACGGTGAATCTAGAGCTGCAAGGGATCTACATACCGGTCAAGCTCCACATCATCGACGCAGACACTACCTACCATGTTATCCTAGGGAGATCTTGGATACACATGTATAGGATCGTACCCTCCAGCTACCACCAGTGTGTAAAATTTCGCTAGCAGGAGAAGGAAGTCACTATGGGGGCCACAAAGAAGCCGTTCCAACTCGGGGAAGCCCATCTAGCAGATGTTATTTTCTTTGATGAGCTGTCAGAAAACAACTCAATAATTGATAAGGCAGGGGCAGTGAAGATTCCGAGATGGGAGGACTTGAGGAAAGGTAAGGCAGATACTGCATCAACAAGTGGGGCAAGAGGCCAGAATCAAGAGCCACCAGCAAAGCTAGTTAAAGTCAGGGAAGGAGGAAAATTGATATACTATTTATGAAGGTGCGCAGGGTTAGTAGCCACCTCACAGGCTGCTAACCCTGACCCAGCGAAAATTGCTCTACCACTTCCAGCACCTAACTACATGCAGGACGGCCCTCGACCTCAACAGGAACCACTAGAAGAGGTTAACCTAGGCGTAGATGGTCGGTCACCTAAGCCAATATACATCAACAAGACATTGACAAGGGAATTCAGGGACAGCCTGATCGAGATACTCAGACGGTACTCTGATGTGTTTGTATAGAACTACGAGGAAATGCTAGGGTTAGATGAAGCTTTGGTCACGCACCACCTGGATATAGTCCCAGACGCCCGACCAGTAAAACAAGCTGCTCGGAAGTACCACCTCGAGCTGGAAGGGAAAATTAAAACAGAAATTGAGAAGCTACAGAGAGCCAAGTTCATCGAGTCTATACAATACCCCACCTGGCTGGCGAACACAGTTCAGGTCAAAAAGAAAAATGGGCAGATTAGGATATGTGTCGACTTCAGGGACCTAAACAAAGCCTGCCCAAAAGATGAGTTTCCTCTCCCACATATCGACACACTCGAGGATGCTACTGCGGGACATGAGATGTATTTTTTTTTGTGGATGGATTTAGTGGCTACGATCAGATCAGAAAGACACCAGGCGATGCAAAAAAAATGGTGTTTCGCACGCCAGTAGGCAATTTCTACTAAACTGTCATGCCATTCGGGTTGAAGAATGCTGGCGCCACATATCAACGGGCTATGGTGACGATATTCCATGATATGTTGCACCAGACTGTGGAAGCTTATGTGGATGACTTGGTAGTAAAGTCAAGAAAACAGTAAGATCACCTGACTGACCTAGAGACAGTATTCAGAAGGTGCAAGAAGTTCAAAATGAGAATGAATCCCCTCAAATGTGCGTTTGGGGTGGCGGCAGAAAAGTTTCTGGGTTTTCTGGTCCATCGGCACGGAATAGAAGCGGACAGTGAGAAAATAAAGTCTATAATGGAAATGCCTCCTCCATAGTCTCAGAAGACACTGAAGGGATTCTTGGGAAAATTTCTTACCTGCGGCGCTTCATCCCAGCATTGGAAGAAATAGCCTTCCCCTTCGCAGAGCTACTCAAAGGAAACACAAAGTTCGAATGGACAGTGGAGCACCAGCGGGCTGTGGACAAAATTAAAGAAGCCCTAGCATCGCCCCAGACCATGATCGCACCACAGCCCGGTAAACCTCTCATTCTGTATCTTACATCTATTACAAAGTCCATTGGATCTCCATTAGTGCAGGAAGTGGAAGGAGTCGAGCGGCCAGTATACTACGTCAGTAGGAAGACTAGGGGCCTTGAAGCGAGATACACCCCATTCGAAAGATACTATCTAGCGTTAGTATTCACAGCACAAAAGCTAAGGCACTATTTCTTGGCTCATCGTATAGAGGTGGTTACCAAATGTGACCCGGTTAGATTTTTGCTTAGCAAACCGGCACTAACAAGATGGGCTGCCAGGTGGATGTTGGCCTTAACCAAATTTGACATCGTATGCACAGTACCCAAGGCAATCAAGTGCCAGGCTGTAGCCGAACTACTGGCGCTGTTTTCGAACCAGAACATCGAATCGATCGGTGAGGAATTACCAGGGGAAGCGTGCACCACCGTGTTCACAGAAAGACCGAACGAATAGTAGGTCTTGCAGTTTGACGGAGCTACGGCGGGAGGCACGGGAGGTGCAGGGGTAGTACTGACTCACCAAGAATCTGAAAGAAGGGTCGAGTTAGCTTACAAATTACAGTTTAATTGTTCGAACAACGAGGCCGAATATGAAGCCCTCATCATGGGCCTATTGGCCGAAGAACGAATGGGAGTTAGGCGACTGAAGATATTGGGAGATTCAAGCCAAGTGGTAAAACAGTCAATAGGGGAGTTTGGTTTGAAAGAGGTCACCTTGGCGATGTACAGGATAATGGTACAGAAGCAGCTCGAGAAGTTCGAAGAAGTAACGTAGGTCGGCCAATCGACTGCCCGACGCATTGGCTACCCTAGGAGCAAAACTGCCATTATCAGACGACGCGATGACTATCACAGTAAGGAGGAAACAAGAACCGGCTACCCTCTTGAGTCTCTATCCAAGCCAACTTGGAGAAGATTGGCGTTCCCCTATTGTCACCCATTTGCGCACTGGCCAAGGGACGGTACCCACAGCTGATCTGGCCCGGTTCACACTAATCGAAGGGGAACTCTACCACAGGGCAACAGGAGGACTATTAGCCCGATGCATAGGCAAGGAGGAAGCTAGACTAAAGCTACACCAGGTACACGAACAAACCTGCAGGGAGGCTGACATAAGCATGTACCGAAGGATTTAGAGACAGGGATATTACTGGCCAGAGATGGCGAGAGATGCTGCTCGATTACAAGGGGAGTGCGTACGTTGTCAGGCCACAACTATCGGACAAGAATGCTCGCTCAATGAGATATCAAGCGATTGGAGGATACTATACCTAGAATACTTGCAGAAAGGAGCACTCCCGCTAGATCCAATGATCGCAGCCCGGGTCAAGAAGCAAGCGACAAGGTACTTCTTCGAACAATACCAACTATTTCGAAGGAGTGTGGAAGGGGACCCGCTGCGATGCGTACCATACGAGGAGATAGAGTTGCTGAGGCCGGCACATCAAGGGGAGCACCAAGGAGGAACACGGCTGTACGAACAATTACTTCTTCTGGGTTACTATTGGCCAACCATGGAAGAAGATACAAAGAAGCACGTCAGGAAGTGCCAAGCTTGCCAAAAACACGGTGACATGATACATGCCCCGGTAGTAGACCTACACAACTTGAAGACCCCATAGCCTTTTCACACAAGGGCCATGGACCTCATCGGACCAATACACCCCCAGGTGAGGGGGGATCAGTGGATCTTAGCTGCCACAGAGGTGTTTACTAAGTGGGTTGAAGCAATACCAATGAAAAAGGCGGTGGCGGATGCGGATGCGGATGCGATGGCCAACTTTATCAAGGAACACATCATATGCAGATTTGGAATACCTCGAGTCATAATATAAGATAATGGCACCCCCTTCGTCAACAAGCAGGTTCAGAAACTGCTCGACTCCTATAAGATCAAGCACCATAGGTCTTCACCTTACTACCCCAAAGGGAACGGACAAGCCGAGGCAACGATTAAGATTTTGATAAGAATACTGAGCAAGATGATGAAAGAACATGGGAAGACCTGACCGGATCATCTCTCAGTAGCATTGTGGGCTTATCGAACGGCCCAAAGGCCCTCCACTTCGGCCTCGCCCTATTCCTTGGTATATGGATCAGAGGCAGTACTGCTAGTCGAATTAGCAGTGCCCTCAGCCAGGATGGCCCTAGCCATTGGGTGGAACCCTCACCACCGCCTAACGGACTTGGAAGCGATTGAAGAATGACATAACAGAGCAAGTGAAAAACTGTAGAAAACACAGCAAACAAAGGCAAAGGCATACAACAAGAAAGTACAAAGAAGAGAGTTAAAGGAAAACGATCTGGTCTGGAAGTTGGTTGATCCCGTCATGAGGGGCCAGCCGATCCCTAAATTCTCCCCCAAGTGGGAGGGCCCTTATCGAGTTACACGAGGAAGCGCAAGTGGATACTACAAGTTAGTTAGAGTTAGTGATGGCTTCAAGACCGGGCCTATCAATGTTAAATATATAAAAAAGTACTATGCATGAACATAGTAGACAAATTTTTTAATAAAAAGTTCCTTTCATAATGTGGCACAAAAAAAAAAGAGGGCGACAAGTTTTTTTTACACTAGATCTTTTAAAAGCCTGTCATCTAAAGCTATTATTGAAAGACTGGGATCGTCAGCAGGGACTTGAGCCAGTTCTGCTTCCAGGTCCTGTTGGGCACGAACAAACTCAGATTCCGCAGTCGCCAAGGCAAGTTTGATGTCTGAAATTCGTTGGGCCGCCAGACTCACCGCATGCTCTCTCTCTTGAACCCGAGCCTGACAAACTCCAAGTCAGAAAGGGTGTCGAACGCCGAGTCCAGCGTAGCATGATCAACTTCCTTGACGGCAAGATCCGACAGTTGCCTAACTAGAGAACTCAATGTGTGCAAAAAAAAACCCGACGCTACAGCACTCCACATCCCAAAATTAGCAAACGTGGAAGGATGACGTGTACGGATCTCCCCCAAAAGCTCGTAGTCACCAAGATGAACCTCATGTCCAAGAAAGAGGGTAGAAGTTTTCTTGGCCTGATCAGACTTCACCATGGGATCTGGGTCAGGACCAAAGACGGCCCCTATAGTGCCCCCGCCTCAGGCACAAAACTCATCGCCGGAGCCAGACTTTCCTCACCTAAGGCAAGTTCCTTCGTACCCGATCGGTGCACGGATCGAGCCCCAGAATAGGACTCCTCTGCCTCCGAAAGTTAAAAACTAAGCAGCGAATCTGTGTGCACTGGAGCACTCATGCGAGCTGCTGCCTCTACCTCTTCCCCGGCTCCGAGCTAGGGGGCAAGCTAGGCAACAGCCTCATCTACTGATGTATCGAAGCCAGAACCAGGGAGCGGAGGAACACCCTCGGGGGTAGATGAGGGAAATGCAGAACTCCCTTTCTCCAGAGAATGGGTCGAGTCGACCTCGTCCTCTATTGCCTCCATAGGGGGAATCAAGTGTCTTCGACGAGCAACAGCGAGCCGAGCGATGGGAATCTCAATCTCTTCGAGGTCGCTCATTTGATTTTTTGAAGACGGGAGGACCTCGGGCATACCCTGCGTAGACGAACACGGAAGGTAAAAAATAATAATAATAATAATAATATATAAATATATACATATAAACAAAAAAAAGAGTTCAGAATTATACCTGGCGCAACTGCTTCAAAGGACGACTGCTACTCGCCTCATTTGGGTTCGGTGCAGAACTAAGTCCTCCGGCGGTCGCTCAAATTCGCTCATCGGCCTATCGCACCACATGTGCCATGGAACGAGTGACCCGCCCCTCAACAGTCTGAAGAGGAGAAGTGATAACAACATTTGGAAAAGGGAGAGTCGTAACAACGGTGTCTGGGATTGCAAACTTGCTATGAGTACCTCGGGTGTCTCGTCATGGAAAGACGGCAGGTGGTGAGAGACTTTAACAGAGGGCGAACTGGGGCTTCTGTGGCAGTGGTCGAAGGGAAGCGAGTGAAGGAGTCAAGGTTCCTCCTTCAATAAGCAGAATGGTTAGGGGTGCATTGTCCTTCTCGGCCTCGAGACGAAAGTTCAATAACCGGCAGGTGTAGGGGGTCATAAGGTTCTCAATCATAAACGGAGCAAAGCTGTCGACATAAGAGCAGGTCTGAATACAGTGAGAAGGGGTGCCTTGGTCAAAGCCGAACTGACGTAGCACCCAATCAGGACGGTATGAAATGACGCCAACACCATCCTAGGTTAGATATGGAAGATAGCCAGGGAAAAGCATGGACAAAACATTCAGATGGGAGCTCTCCAGAGCTGTAGCCGTCTCGAGCTGAAGGTGCTGAGGGGAATCGAAGTACTAAGTCGGGAATACCACACCCGAAGGAGCCGAGCTATAAGGACGAAAAGAGAAGGCTGAAGGATTGTTAAAAAAGGAGGTTATGTCCTTGGCTGTGCTTAAACCCTTCCTGCAGAGGATCAAAGGGTAGTCGCATCGCACCTCCTTGGTAACAATCTGTCCCTCTAAATTGGTAGTCCTGACCTTCCTAGTACGAGGGAAAGAAAGGGAGGATGAGGGGCAAAGCCGGGAAACCTCTCGTACATCACCACTTGATGAAATCCTTCGGCAGCAAAAGTTGCAATATCATATCTACCAACAGATCTCTCCATTTCAATCTTAATAAGGTCCAGTCGCCTGTATAAAGTGCTGAGGAAGAGAGGCCCCAGAGGAACATGCTCACCTCGAGCTAGCTGGACGGCCAAAGGGAAAACGAACAGAGATTCGCTATTAGGAGGGCTCCCAGGAATAATAAATGTTGACAGGAAGAAGGAGATGAATGCCGCAAGGTACGTATCAGTGCTGTGAGCCTCTCCTGGAAACTCCACCCTCTCGTCATCACCCATTCCTTTAGGTTGATTCTCTTTAAAGAAGTAACGGATCCACGACGCGTATGTGAATTTGGTAGAAGAAGAATGGCTTGACAAAGGGGCACCTGACTTGTCGAAATGACTGCCGTAGCTGGTAGTCCGGGTAAGGCACGCTCGGAGTTCAACGACAGTCTCACAGTCAGAAGCAGACAGGTGGTCAGGGTTAAAGATGGTCTGTCCTCGAATATCCAGATGAAGAAGCACAGCCGCGTCCTTGAGAGTGGGAGCCCACTCACCCCATGAAGTAATAAAGGTATGGGAATCAGAACTCCAATGAGTGATGAGTGCTTCCAGACCACTCATACTCCGATGAATGTGTAGAGTGCGGGAGAGCATGATGGAATGAAGAATGCCAGCCTTATCTAAAAGTAGATCGGAGATCGTCCTCTCGAATGACATCGTTGACCCATTCTTCCCAACCAAAGGTCGGACCTGCTGGGGTCTTGAATTGCAAAAACGAAAAGGGGTAATCCCCCCTTTCGATACGAAAACGTGAAACAGAGGAAGGAGTAATCATCTCAGCCTCCTCGGGAGCCACGTCGGTGCAAAGAAGAAGAGGGTGACTAACACTAAGGGCGTTGGGGGTAAACACCTCCACATCTCTCCAAAAGGCGTCGTTCTTCCCACCAAAAAAAGGCGCAGTACACCATTCGGATTTGGGAATGGGCGGTCAAGTCTCCAAATGGGCCCCACGATCGCCAATGTTGATGGTAGCAGGCGGGCGAACAGTACAAGAAGAAATTTCAATATAATAACCGTGAATAAGAGGGCTTAAAGGAAAGAGAAGAGTAGGGTATTGAGAGAGGTGTTTTGAAAGAGTGGGAATAAAAAATGAGGGCCTAGCGCTACTATAAAGGGAATGAAAAGAAGATGAAGAGTCAAGTGGCATTAAGTGCGCTGAGTTAAGGAAGAAGAGGCGACGAAGCGGTCCAGCAGTTAATAATCATGCACGCGCGCAAGTCAGCGCATGAGCCGCACGCGCTAGAAAATCAATCATACCGAGTGACTTGCGCTCATGCAGGGGGAAAAATGTAGATGGCTAAAATAGAAAGCGCATTCTCGAGTTATGTGATTCGAGCTAAGGATCTGAGTTAGCGACAAATAGGTGATTCAATAAGCAGTCACTCGGGACCCAGAATGACTCGAGTTCAGTGGCTCGGATCATCCAAAATAATTAAAGCCGAAGTAGCTCAGACTCGAGCCACTCGAATTCTGAGTTACCCCGTTAAATTGTCTCAGTAAAAGGACACTCACATTATACTCGAGCTAACATGCTCGACCACTCGCTGAGGTTGCTGTAATAAGACATACAGCATTCCATAGCACAGACTATGAAGCGTAGCCCTACTAAGTAACTCTGACTACTTACCATGGCACAGACCATGAAAACAGCACAGACTGTAACGTAGCTCTGACTACCCAAGCACAATGGCATAGCACAGACTATGTGGCTCAACACAAACTGAATAAGCCAACTATATATGGCACAGACCATATGACAGTAGATTCCTTTGAAAATCGAAAGACAATTAGAGACAATGAAGACAATGGCTGTATAATCCTACATGGGACGTTGGGAGATATGTGGTTTGGAGGCTAAGGAAAAGAGTTTGTCGAGCTATTGAACCTGCTCACTCGAGTCACCCGAGTGACACCCATGTTGCTCGACTCGAGTGGGTCGAGTGGGTCGGGTAACCCGAGCGGGTCATGTACCCGTGGGCCAGGTCATACGATCACCGACATAGTTGAGTTAGAATGGAATGATACTTGGTTAATTGACGGATAGAATCTCTTGATTCTCCGATATTGCCTTTCATAATCTGATTTGATCCATTGAAAACATCCTATCCAAACTCAAACACAACTCCTCTGAGTGCTATAAGTAGGAGGGATAGTCATGCTTTCAATGCGATCAGACTTGATAGACAAATACCTTGCTTACACTGCCATCATTCCATACTCAACTAGCTCTTTCCTTCACCCAACTTCTTCTCCCTCAGTTCTGTTTGCATATTTTACCTCTCCAATATTATTCTTTGCTTGATTCATTAAAAAGGACCCTACACCCTGTATACTGCAAACCTCGCTCTTGGATAATCAACACTGGCACGCTAGTCAACCACGTCTTCAACTCCTGGAATGCCGACTCATAGGACTCACTCCAAACAAACACAACTCCCTTTCGCGTCAAACGCGTCATCGGTGCAGTAAGTCTCGCAAAATCCTTCACGAACCGCCGATAGTAGCTTGCCAAACCCAGAAAACTGTGAATCTTAAAGACACTCTTCTGTCGCTCCCAACCCGTCACAGCATCAGTCTTCGACGAATCCACAGCTACTCCGTCTGTAGACACTACATGTCCAAGAAACCTCACCTCAGACATCCAGAACTCACACTTGTCAAACTTTGCATACAAGCGATACTCTCTCAAAGTCTGTAGCGCGATACGTAGGTGGTCCTCATGCGCCTCCCTCTTGGGTGAATATATAAGTATATCATCTACAAACACTACCACAAAACTGTCCAGATAAGGATGAAAGATCTGATTCATCAAACTCATGAACGTGGCAGGGGCCTTCGTCTAACCAATGGCATAACCAGATACTCGTAGTGACCATAGCAAGTCCGAAAGGCAGTCTTCGCTATGTTCTCGTCCCTAATCCTCAATAGGTGGTATCCTAATCTCAACTTAATCTTCGAGAAGCAGCTTGAACTCTTCAGCTGATCAAACAAATCATTTATCCTCGGTATCGGATACTTGTTCTTCACTGTCACCTGATTTAGCCTCCGGTAGTCGATACACAATCGAAAGGATTCGTCCTTATTCTTAGCAAAAAGAGCAGGAGCTCCCCACGGCGAAGTACTCTGGTGTACAAACCCCCTGTCTAGCAACTCCTGAAGTTGTACCTTGAGTTCACGCAACTCAGCGGGTGCAAAACAATAAGAAGGTATAGATATGGGAGCAGCTCTGGGAACTAGATTAATAGAGAACTCTACCTCATGGCTCGGTGGCAACTCAAACAGATCTTCAGGGAAGACATCTGAGTAGTCGTAAACCACTAGAGGTAACTCTCCTTGAACTCTAATCTCCTCATCCAACATGAGAGCTGAAAAGAGGAAACCCAGGTTGCCCTGGTTCCGCATAGCGCTGGGAGAAGACATCAAACCCTTATCCCAGTCTCCTATAAAGCAAAAATAATCTCCCGCCGGTGTACAAATAGTTACCCTCGTTCGAACGCAATTAAATGCGGTTATGTCTTGAATAATAAAGTCGAACTCTAAACAACGACCGGTGACCTCCAACACGCAGGATCTACAGACATGACTCAACGTCACATTCCCACTGACTGGGGTCTCCACACTCAAAGTACTACCCAATTGGTCTGTTCTCAATCCCAACGTAGATGCAAAAGTAGAAGATATAAACGAATGCGATGCTCCGGTGTCGATAAAAAAACTGGCCCATGATCTATAAACTAGAAGAGTACCTCTGATCATGGAACTGGTAGCAGCAGCATCGGGCACAACCGGTGCTCTGGATGAACTGGGATCTGTAAGAACATAAGCTCTGGCCTGTCCACTCTGGCCCTGAGCTGTAGAATGTCAGCCTGACTGCACTGATGCGCCCCCTTCTATAAACCTAGATGGCAAACGTCCATGGGCAGATGGAGTGACAAGTGCTCCAACTGTACTCCGCATGCTCCCTCCTCTGGGGCAGTTCCTTTGGATGTGCCCTAAGTGGCCACACTCAAAACATACCACTGGCTCCCTCCCTTGCGTCTGTGTTTGCGACTGCGACTGTGCCTGAACAGGCGCTAGACTCCAGCATTCTACCGCACGATGCCCTGACCATTGGCATCTGTGACAAAGAAGCTCTCTATAATCTGACCTTCCCGTTGAAGCTACGGGTGGTGTAGGTGCAGAAGACTGTGGCTGATACGACCCCACTGGATAAGAACTTGGACCAGATGTCCGTTGACGCTTGTCCTTGCGTCCCTGATTCTGTGCGCGCCCGCCACCTTGCTGACCCCTACTGTCCCTATCTCTACGCGTCTCGTTCAGAGTATCCTCCTCCTTCATGGTGGTCTCCACTAACTCTGGAAAAACCTGCATCCTAAATGTTGCCACTCTGTCTCGGATAGCGGGCTTCAAACCCCTCTCAAATCGTTTCGCACAGAACTCATCAGTAGGCACATTCTCCTCTGCAAACCGGGACAGGCTAGTAAGCTCAACCTTATACTCAACCACTGTCATCGTCCCCTGAGTCAGGAAAAGAAAGTTCTCTCTATAGCGATCCCTCAAAGTCGCTGGAAATTAATTCTCCAGAAACACCTTCGTGAATGCCTCCCAAGTGCCTCTCACTGTAATCTTAGCGAACTTCCACCACATATGAGCACTCCCCCTCAGCTGGAAAGCAGCAAATGAAACCCGCAGATCATCTTCCTCAATCTGAAGAGTATCAAAGATCCTGGTAACCAGCTCTAGCCACTCAGTGGCCACCGTGGGGTTGAGATCCCCAGAAAAGGTAGGAGGGTCCAGACGGCGAAACTCACGCATCGTAACCATGGCCCTCGGCTCAGGTACACTCTCTCTCCCCCTAAAGGCCTCAGCCAGCAGCCAGATGGAGCCTGCCATCTCACGCATCAGGTCTCCGTCAATATGTCCTTGAGGTGCATTAGCATCCCCAATTCTGGGACTGAAATGTCCCTTCGGCCAGAACCACGGCCACAGCCTCGACCACGGCCTCATCCTCCCCGCGTGGACATAATTCTATACGAAAATAACATAACAGGATAAGCATCCAAACAACATGCTATTGCTAACGTAAAGGACATATCACATATAAGCATGCTAACACATAGCTACTTAGATCATGTCAACATATATCACATACCAAGGAGAACCAACAAGAAAGACTCGTCCATTTGAATAACCTACTTAGATTTCGAGCTAGAAATCACGTTCGCGAAACGCATCTCTAACTTAGCTCTCAAGTTTGTTAATCCAAACGCCTAAAAGTAAGACTAATCAATCATAAGGTCCAACCTCCATGCCCACATATACACCACAAGCTAAACAGGCTATCAGGCTTATGTAAGAAAACTCTTGCACATATACAATCAAGCACACATACATCCTCACAAGGTGATGTACCCTCTTTTTCATGGCTCTTATGTATTCGAACCCAGAGTTTTGATACTAAATTGTCACGCTCCAAACACTAGGGTCACGTGAAAGCCCACCCAAACACCATTTGAGAAAATACGATTTGCAGTTGGAAAACCATCAACTCAGAAATATATAACATTTGGATAAAAGATACCCACAGTTCAACTCTCATAAATAGTAAACATGCAATCTCATAGATGAATAAGTATATCGCCTCAAGTCGTACAAAACTCGCCTTCTAAAATAGGCATCACATGTAAAAGTACATGTCAAAACAGGAAAACTACAACTAGTCTTCTGCTACCACAGGAATTTAGGTCAACTCCTCGCGCTCACCTAAAAAGGTTTTACAGCAAAATTCCACACCGTAAGTCAAAGCCCAATAGAAAACAGACAGTAAAACTGTAAAGCAGCTATGCAATCATAAGCATATGGGCTCAACCACGGGAGCCAAAAAAGTTTTACTTCTAAAATCACAAGTTTTCCATCAGACTAACACGAGTCTCAAAAAAGTTTTATCTCATAAAATATCACATTTTTTTCATCCTTTAAACTATGCATATCATCCTAACAGATATCATGCCACAGTTAAGGAAAATGTGTAAATATACAGTAAGTTCCACTCAGGCCACTTAGCCGAGAAAAAAGATAAAATGTAATTCTATGTACTGACTCTTCCACACAGACAAAGATAACAACAATAGACTCCTGCCCTTTACCCTAGTCCTGAACCACTTAAGGCATGTTGTGTAATGACAAGTTCTATACAGAGCTACAACAATAAAGCCACTCACAGGGTACCAGACTTCTTTACGGATTTCCACGACGAATGGACGAAGTATAATCAAACCACGTTTACGGGGATTAACCCGAGGGACCGTAGCGAACCCACTCTGCGCACGTTTTTGAACTTCCACCAAGGAGCAATAGAAGCCCAACTCAAAACCACGCACTGTCACGGTACATCTATAGAGAACATTTAAAACCCACCATAGCTCAACTACGAAAACCCGTAAAATAATTTATACAACATATGTATAAAAGAGATCCAATCCATCGACATGGAGATCTAAAACCATTTCTAACAAAACGTTTAAGAGTTGAGAGTCAACCCCGTGGGTTAGCTCTAAACCTCCAAAAATACGTTTTTTTACCATTTTCACAAACACCTCATTTTTAAATCTCCTTTTGAAAACTACGGATACCACGCATCCGAAACATGTATACAGCCAAGAAAATGCGTAAAAACTCACTTTTACCCAAAACCAAAGTTTACACATAAAAATCACGTTTGAAGTATTTTCTACCCGGTGAAAACACATATAATCACATATATCACCCTTATACAGCAGTACGGTCTAGAATCCTACCTCAACGAGTCAAAACTCGAAGCCCCAAAAAACAAATCTCATCGAAATGAGAATCTGTCTGGATGGAGGAGAAGCCCATGTCCCCGATAGTAAGGATTCACAAAGAAATCAACAAAAAAACTAAGCCCCAAACCCTCAAAGCTAGAGAGAAGGCAGAGAAAAGGGATAACTTAGCTTCTAAGAAAGGTTTAAAACAAATATCTCAGCCCACTGAATATTTATAGAAACGGCAAAAAGGTACTGTCCAGTTGACCGAACCCCCATGTCCAGTCGACCGAACTCATAATTTTTGGTCCAGTCGACTGGGCCAAGCCCTCCAGTCGACCGAACTGCTGGGCAGTGTATTTTTTGACTCAAAATAAGGTTTTGGGTTTAAAGACAAGTCAAACAAGCCTCTACTAAACACTAAAAAGCGTATAACACATTTATACATACTATTCTACAACTTTAAAGCATAACTCATGCATCGAGGCTATTCATATACAGAAAGAAACACGTCATGTATATAAAAACAACTCAAAATGCAAAGGTTCAGGGTCTCACAGAGAATGAACCAGATATCAAGGATTTATAGTAGTTCGACTTTTTTCAAGTCTACATCAACTCCTTAAGTTTTTCCTTGAGAATTTACACTATGTAAAATACTTCACAGGCGCATTCAAAACCTTACAACCTCAAGACTTCGCTTGAGCAAACGAATGTTTACGAACACATTCAAAATCTTATAACAGCTTCAAGAAGATTCTATGAAAATAATTCCCTGCTTTCTTTTAATCTCTCTGAACTTTTTTTGATGAGATTTACTAACTCACTCAAAGGGTAAAGGGCGACTCACTTTTGAATACAATAAATGAGGTAAATAAATGAAAAACACTTGTTAGTTCTAAGCAACCTAAGAGGGGAGGTGAATTGGGTCTTAAAAATTTAATAATAATTTTTAAAACCTTTTTAAAAATCTTTTAATATTACAAACAAATATAGCAAAATAAATAAAGATTAAAGCAATGCAAATATTAAGAAGGTTAGGGATAGAGAGATTGAACCAAACACTAAAGATTTTATAGTGGTTCGGCTTCTTCCAAACCTACGACCACTCCTCAAGTTTTTTCTTGAATTTTTTCACTATATAGAATGCTTCACGGGAGCATTCCAAACCTTTACAACTTCAAGATTTTGCTTGAGATAACGAATATTTACGAGCACATTCAAAAGCCTGTTACAATTTTAAGAAGATCCTATAAAAATAATTTCTTATTTTTTTCTAATCTCTCTTAAACTCTTTTTTGATGAGATTTACTCTATCACTCAAAGGATAAAGGATAACTCACCCTTGAATACAATAAATTGTGCAATTAACGAGAAATACCCACTCTCTTTACAGAAATTAATTTACAATAAATGAGAAGGTAAAGAGAGATGAGGAACAAGAGCTGGAGCTTCAGCAATTTATGAGAGCTTAAGAATATTGAGATTGATTCAAGCAAAAGAACATTGATTGTAAGTCTCCAGTTATATTAAATACTGAGAAGTTACTTCTTATATAAACTCTTGTACATTCATGACTGTTGAGGTAGGTTAGGACATTAAATGCCAAAAATTCAACCGTTGAAGTCTGCCGTAAATTTGAATCTGTATCGCAGGTGTCAACACAAAAACCTTTGGTGTCGACACAAAATATCTAGGGCAAGGATCTTCAAATGATTTAGGTCAACATAATTCTTCCGAGGTGTCGACACAAATTTCATAATCTTTCTCACCAACACAACGGTGTCGACGCCTTTGGGTTTGGTGTCGACTCATTTGAACTTCAGCATTCGGGACAAGACTATTTGTATCGACTCATTTTACCTTTAGTGTCGACACTAAATTCTGTAGGAAGCCTCGGGATATTTGTATCGACACATTTGGACTTTAGTGTCGACACTAAATTTCTTCCGGTAGGCTCGAGACTTTTTTGTCGACTCATCTTCAATTTTGTGTCGACACCTGAAATCTACAGGTTACCTCGATTCTTTTGTGTCGACACATTTGGTATTTGTGTCGACTCAAAGTTTCGAATACCAAAAGTGAGAAACCACTTTTGCGTCGACACAAAATCAATTGGTGTCAACTCATTTTGAGTCCTGAGAGCTTCGGCTCATTTGTGTTGACTCAAAATTCATTTGTGTCGACACAAATTCTTAATACCTGAAAGCAACTTCGTAGAACTGTTAGGGTGTCAAACTATTTGTTCAAAGGTGTTGACACACTTGATATGTTTCAAGTATTCTTTGTCTTTAAAGTATTTGACTTAATTTTTAATTGGAGTTTAACACAAAATATTCTCATTCAAGAATAGTTAAGTGTTTTAATCCTTTTAAGAGATAAGTCATTTCTTTTGGTTAAAGGTGTCAACTCATTTGTTTAAAATGTGATAACACTTTGTTTTTGAAAAAAATATAAATATTATCCTTTTAAATCTATTTATTCTTAGAAAATAAATTTCTAAAAATTATCAAAATCAATACAAAAAACCATTGGGTTAACAATCTCCATTTTCTTGATGATTACAATCACTTACATTTTCTAGAAAATATTTGAAAAGATTTTCAACAAGAGTTCTCCCCTTATCAATATGCCTTAAACAAAAAGTGCAATCATAAGAGCTAAGTACTCAATCAACATGATAGCACACATTTTTAACATGATTTACAACAAAAACTTGTGCAACACAACAAATATGTGCAAAGTAATTTTTTTTAAAAAAAAAATCCAAACACATATATAAATATAAACAAGATTTGTTATGCTCAAACAGATATATAAATATAAGCATTCATCCATAAGTAAAAGATTTAAACCATTCAACCAAAACACAAACCATTCAATCAAAAAAAATGTATAAACCATTACAACTTCTCCTTCAAATAAAAAATAAATAAATGCATGTTTGTACTTCTTATTCACTTCTTCTTCCTTCTCCCCTTCACTACCTTTCCATACTTTCTCCCCTTTTGTAATTGTTAAAAAAAAGTGTCACTGGTCATCCATAAAGGGTTTGATAATGGGGTTCGCGGAGTTGCAATAGTCTTTCCCACCCAAGACTAGAAAAAAGATCATTGAATCTCATTTCTATGGAGTCAAACAAAAAGAAGTCTATACTACGTCTGGGTATGACTTTTCGATTAACAAAGAAAGCAAAATAAAGTACATGGATTTTAGGGGTTTTGAAGTTGATTACCTCGGCCATTGCAACTGATGCTGGTGTCGTCGCCGTCGCCGCCATAGAGGTCATTTTCTTCTTCTTGGACGCTCTGGGGCTTGAGGAACTTCCTTCGCCTATCCGTTTTGTCCCCTTTTCCATTGTTTTTGGTGGCATTGTGAATGGTTTTAGAGAGATTCGAAGAAGAAATGAAGGTGGAGAGGAAGAGGAGTCAACACGTTTTTCAAAGAAAAAATAACATGAGATGAACAGTTCTTATAGAGAGAGAGAGGAAAACGATGTGACGTTTGGGGGACCAACACCTCTATATATAGGCATAAAGATTTGTGTCGACACATATGACATTTGTGTTGACACTTTTCTTCGCAAGTGTAGGTATTCAAAACAAGAAATTGTGTCGATACATTTTCAAAGGTGTCAACACTTTCGGCTATTTGGGTCGACACGATTAATCCTTGTATCGACACAAAATTACCGAGAATCAAGGAACATATTTGGGTCGACACTATATAGAAAGGGGTTGACACTTTTCTTTGCAGTGCCACTTCTATACAGTTTTGGATCAACTCAACACACAATTGTATCGACACTTTTTCAAATGGTGTCGACATATTTTCACACATTAATGAAGAATGCCAAAAGCTTTGAAACCCATTAAAAAGTCATGGTTAGTATAGCATATAAATCATAAATTAGGAGCACATAATATACCAAGTTCTCTTATAATATAGCATATTCTTTCTTCATTTAAAGATTTTATGAAAATGTCAGCTAATTGATAATCTGTGCTTATGAATTCAAGTTCGATATTACCTTTTTGCACATGATCACTTATAAAATGATGTCGAATCTCTATATGCTTGGTTTTTAAATGTTGTATTGGGTTCTTGAATATATTAATTGCACTATTGTTATCACATTTTATAGGGATATGATCTAAGCAAAAATTATAGTCCTCGAATTGTTGTTTCATCCAAAGAACTTGTGCACAACAGTTTTCAGCAGTAATGTACTCGGCCTCGGCCATAGACAATGCCACTGAGTTCTGTTTTTTACTAAACCAAGAGATTAGTGAGTATCCTAGGAATTGACAAGTTTCACTTGTGCTTTTTCTATATATTTTGCATCCAGAAAACTCTACATCTGAATAGCCAAATAACTCAAAGGCTATTCCTCTATGATAGAATAATCCTAAGTTTTGTGTACCTAAAAGGTATCGAAAGATGTACTTAACAGCAGTCACATGTGATTCTTTAGGATTCGATTGAAATCTAGCACACATGCAAATACTAAACATAATATCCGGATGGCTAGTAGTTAAATATAAGAGAGATCCAATCATACCTTTATAACGCTTTTCATCCACTGCTATATCCTCTTCATCCTTGTCAAGTTTTGTTGTAGGACACATTAGAGTTTCCATGAATTTTGCCTTTAGTATGTTAAATCTCTTCAATATGTCCCGTGTATACTTAGCTTAATTGATGTAGATTCCTTCTTGAATTTGTTTAATTTGAAGTCCGAGAAAATAGTTGAGCTCACCCATCGTACTCATCTCGAATTCTCCCTGCATACACTTAGAAAAGTTCTTACAAAAAAAGTCGTTATTTACACCAAAAATAATATCATCTACATAAATTTGTACAATAAGTATGTCATTTTCTTGAGACTTGATGAAAATAGTGGTATTTTTTTTCTCTTAAAAACTTATTTTCAATCAAGAATTTGCTTAACCTTTCATACCATGCTCTAAGTTCTTACTTTAAACCATAAAGAGTCTTGGTAAGTTTGTAAACATGATTTGAAAAATCTAGATTTTCAAAGCCAAGAGGTTTTACAAAAACTTTCTCCGAGATAAAACCATTTAAAAAAGCACTCTTGACATTCATTTGATAGAGTTTGAAAATTTTAAAGCATGCAAAAGCAAGTAACATCCTAATGACTTCAAGTCTAACCACATGAACAAAAGTCTTATCGAAATCGATACCTTCTTATTGATTGTAACCTTGGGCTACTAATCGAGTTTTGTTTCTAAGAACTACTCTATTTTCATCCATTTTATTTCTAAAAATTCATTTAGTACCGATGATATAGTGTTCTTTAGGTCTTGGAACTAAAGTCCAAACTTTATTTTTTTCAAATTGATTGAGCTCTTCTTGCATAGCCAAGGACCAAAACTCATCATTTTTTACTTTCTCAAAATATTTTGGTTCAATCTGGAAAAAAATGCTAAATTACCACAAACATTATGTAGATAGGATCGAGTTTTGATATCTTGCGATGGATCATCAATGATAACATTTTTTGGATAACCATGAGTATACCTCCACTCTTTAGGTAAATCTAAATTTTCTGGATTTAAAGATTCAGTAACCTGTTGGACTGCATTTTGTTGACAATTTGAAGTTTCCTCCTGATTTGGCTCTTCTTTTTTTTTTTATGACGATATCTTCAACACCTTTTTCTATGTCTAACAAGTTATTTTCACAAAAGACATTTGAAGAACCAAGGTTAGCTTCATAAAAAACAACATGTATTGACTCTTCAACAACTAGGGTCATTTTGTTGAAAATTCTATACGCTTTACTAGATATAGAATATTCTAAGAAAATACATTCATCAAATTTTGTGACGAACTTGCTCAAAAGTTCTTTATTATTGTTCAAAACAAATCATTTGCACCCAAAGGCACGAAAATAACTTATGTTAGATTTTCTTCCATTCCGTAGCTCATATAGAGTTGTCTTGAGAGAAACTCTTATTATAGCTCCGTTCATGATAAAACAAGTGATATTGACAGTCTCGACCTAAAAGTATCTTGGTAGATTATTTTTATTGAGTATGGTTCTAGCCATTTCTTCTAATATTCTATTCTTTCTCTCAACAACTCCATTTTGTTGATGGGTTCTAGGAGTAGAAAAGTTATGGTTAATACCATTTTCATCACAAAATTTTTCAAAATCTTTATTTTCAAATTCTCTACCATGATCACTTCG
>JAUMHN010244359.1:0-19926 GCA_032360265.1 Heliamphora ciliata | reverse complement strand
ATAGTGGGTGTTGGGGAGTTTGGAGGCTTAGAACACCAAGAACAGCAAAATTTAGGTTTTTCTCTGATGGAAGCTCGCTCGAGCGCCCGATGTCCGCTCGAGCGGATTGGCTGCACAGGGCCATTTGTTTTGATATTATCTCCCTCGTTCAAACTCGAAATTTGGTCGTTCTTGTACTCAAATTGAACCCCCAAAAGTCCACTTTCTAATGACACCTCTCTCACCTTAAAATTCTTTTTTTAGAAAAAGTTATGATCAAAATAGTGAAGGTGTGTCAAGATTTTCAAACCGTTTTTCACCCGTTTTTGGCCGAATGATTGGGAAAATGTTGTTTTTCTTCCTTGTTGGCCCTTTTGACCTAATTTCATGTTCTGTGGGGCGTTGTGGTGTTCTTGTAGACGTCGTGGGTTTGTGTTGGGTGTTAGTGTATTGGTGGTTGGGTTTTGGTTTTCGATTGGCGTTCTGTGGTATTCAATTGTTTAATTTATGGAAATTAGTTGATTCAAATACCTGTGGATTCCTTTTGGGGTTCGGTTGGTCGTGTGGTGGTTAGTTCATCATTGCGTGTGGAGGTTTGGTTTTGTTTCTTGGTTTGGGGTTTTCTCCCAGCGTTGACCGCTCGAGTGGTGATTGTGCGCTCCAGCGAGTTGGTGGCAGAGTGTTGGGTCAGTTGGTGACCGCTCGAGCAATGGTTGAGCGCTCGAGCGGTGGAGTGGCAGAGATGTATGTCGGTAGGGGACCGCTCGAGCGGTGGTTATGCACTCGAGCGGGATTGTGGCAGCGTGCTATGTCAGTTGGGAATCGTTTGAGTGGATGTCGGGTTATATGGCAGGTGGCATCATGATATGAAGTTATATATGGGTAGGTGCATTTATAACAGACTTTGTACATTTATAACTCTTCTTTATTTATGTATGGATTATGTAAGTGAATTACATGGATTTGAAATCATTATGTGTAATGTGATTTATGCCTTAAAACCTAGAGTTTTATAGGCATGTGACGTTATTTGTGGAACGTCGTGTTGATACATGATTATATGCTTTAAATCCTAGTTTAGGTTTGCATATATGTATGGAATGGGATAGATAAGTTTGTGGTCCAGTAAATGTTAATCCTGGTTGATGATGCATGGGTGCGTGTGTGGGTGTGAGTAGATGCGCTCTGTCGGCTGAAACGAGTTCCTGACGAGGCATTCGTGTGTCTACTGTCTGTTGGCTGAAACGAGGTCCTGACAAAGCAGGTGTGTGTGCGCTTTGTCAGCTGAAACGAGGTCCTGACGAGGCACATGGTCATGTATTGCATGAACTGCATATCGGGACGAATTGACCAAACTTTTGTAAATGCAAAATGTATCAACGGCCTACGGGATTCGAAATACGAGAATCGTTTTTGGGGCTCTTGTGAGTTCAACATGGTTTTTATCCTCGCTTTCCCATTGCATGTGAAATTTTTTTTTTGGCTTTGGTGTGTCGTGATCTAAAACTATTTTAATGGCTTGAAAGAGAGTCAAAAATTGCACTTTGATTTCCTAGTATGTTTTGTTTATATTGCATGTTTGTTTAGTTCTGCTGTGCCTTGGCTCACGGTGTAGGATAAAATATTTTTAGGTATCAGTCACGCTGGTTGATCTGGAGGTACTGAAGAGGTGGAAGAGCTTTAGTATTCCTTTTTGTTCTTTCTTTTACATGTATATGTTCTAACATATTTTCCGGTGTTGGAACCGTGTAGTATAAGCTTTTGGTGTTAGAGCCTTATGTTTTGTAAGCCGTTGGACGTTTATATATACAATGCATGTATCGTTTATTTTGAGAGTGTATTCTCGGCTGGGTTGTATGTATGGTAGTTGTGGGTGTTTCATGTGACTCGAAGTTTGGGACGTGACACATACAAATTCTAACTAAAGGATACATGGCATGAATCGCATGCGACGATTAAGAGATGCTATCGATAAATCAAAAATAATTATCTCTAATCATAACACTAAGTAAGCATAACAAGATTCTAAACTAGAATAAAGCAATTCTAAGAGTTTTGAACCTCTACCATGCTGTTAGACACTGAAAATAGCATACTAAACGTCATTCATAAGACTGTAACAAAAAATTAGGATACTGGAACAAAACTAAGATACTGGGAATAAGCAAAGCTTGCAACCGTAACATATAAATGTTGCGGTCATAAGGAAAAAGGAGAAAAAATACACGGGCACAACATTGATTGTTGCGGCCGTGAGGATGTCAGTGCCAGAATGTCACGACCGCAACATTGATTGTTGCGACCACATGGTTTGTAGGTACTGTATTGCTAAATTCTAATGGATAGTGTGTAAGATGCGAGCATATAATGTGTAAGGTCTAATATGAAGCAGGATTACAGAAAGTCATTATGACTTATCCTAATCAAAACTATAACTAAAGCATGAAAATTTCTATAAAAACTAAAATCCTAGAATTAAGCATGCTAGTATTGTAATTAAAAGAAATATAACCAAATGATTATGATTATTGCAATTACAACATGAATAATTTGATTCTAACATTTTAAATTTAAGCATACTAACGATGTAATTAGAAGCAATCTAACCAAATGACAACAAATTAAAGCATAGTCATGCAAATCATCAATTGAAATACAAAAATTAACCCGACCTCTCCACAGGGGTAGAAGATGTGGAGAGGGAAGTGCCTAGAATCCAATGTAATACCTGAATTGCAATAACCCGGGTGTGTCCTCAAGTCATAGGGTGTGACAATCAATGCTCGTTTGTCCGGCCCTTAGAAAATGGTTCCACTCCAGTACTCGGGCAATAGAGCGGGCGGTGGTATGAGTCGGTAATCCAGTAGAGTATCAATGTACTTTAATTATACTTTATGGAATGGCAGCGTATCGACGTCAAAATTAGTCCTCAATAAAGCAGCAATATATCAACGTTAGCAAAAAGTGTCCCTAAAATAGTATCAAAGGTACATTTATATAGAACATGCTAACTAATGAGGTGTTACCACGTTTAAAGCTCAGACTAGGCTCAAAAAAGTTACAGTTGCCACCTTCGAAGGTTGCAACTGTGAGGATCAAGCTTGCGACCATAACAAAGTTTAGGATTTCCAAGAGATTCACATTGCGGTCACAACAATCAACACAACGGTCGTAAGGTTTAACGGTTGCAGGTGAATTACTTGGGTCAGTGAACAACTAGGATTTGGTGGGGTCAAATTGAGGTGTCTACAGTTGCCCCTTTTTGACACAACTTGCGCAGCAACGCGTAATGCGAGTTATGTCAAAGACCTAGAGACAACATCCATTTGATCGAGCCACCAATCTTAGAATACAAATACACAAGCATTCATATGATGGTGGTCATGCCCAAACTTCCATCGAGCTGCTTACGCACACACAAACAACAATTTCATGATCGAGTTAAGATCTAATAACTCGGTTGGGGATAAAATAATCAAAATGATCGAGTTAAAATCTTAGAAATTATCTTAACTGAGAAAGCAACACAAATTAATAGGTCGAGTGAAGATTTAAAAATTCAGAACGAAAACAGGATAAAAATAATTAAAAAGTCGAGTCAAGACTTTAAAACTATTTTTATTGAGAGAAAATTACGAATTAGTAGGTCGAGTGAAGACCTAAAAATTCAGGACAAGAACAGGATAAAAATAATTAAAAAGTCGAGTCAAGACTTTAAAATTAAATTTATCAGGAGAGAATCATAAATTAATAATTCGAGTTAAGATCTAAAAATTCGAGACGAAAACGGGTTAAAAATAATTAAAAATTTGAGTTAAGACTTTAAAATTATTCTCATCGAGATAGAACCACAAATTAATAGGTCGAGTCAAGACCTAAAAACTTGGGACGAGAACAGGATAAAAATAATTAAAAAGTCGAGTTAAGACTTTAAAATTATTCTCATCGAGAGAGAACCACAAATTAATAGGTCGAGTCAAGACCTAAAAATTGGGACGAACACAAGATAAAAATAATTAAAAAGTCGAGTCAAGGCTTTAAAATTAGATTTATCAAAAAAAAATCACAAATTAGTAGGTCGAGTCAAGACCTAAAAATTCGGGACGAACACGGGATAAAAATAATTAAAAAGTCTAGTCAACACTTTAAAATTATTCTCATCGGGAGAGAATCACAAATTAATAGGTCAAGTCAAGACCTAAAAAATAAAGACGAACACGGGATAAAAATAATTAAAAAGTCATGTTAGGACTTTAAAATGAAATTTATCGAGAAAAAATCCAAAATTAGTAGGTCGAGTCAAAACCTAAAAATTCATAATGAACACGAGATAAAAATAATTAAAAAGTCGTGTTAAGACTTTAAAATTAAATTTATCGAGGAAAAATCACAAATTAGTAGATCGAGTCAAGACCTAAAAATTCAGGACGAACATGGGATAAAAATATTTAAAAAGTCGAGTCAAGACTTTAAAATTATTCTCATCGGGAGAGAACCACAAATTAATAGGTTGAGTCAAGATTTTAAAATTATCTTTAAAACCCAAAACAAACAACCAAACAAATCTTTGAGTGCAAACACAAGCCCCAAAATGTAATCATTACAAAACACGCGCACCCGCAGCAAAAGAACCTTGCGGTCGCATGGTTCGAGGCTCTAGGTCGCGATGTGATCGTTGCTGCAGGTTGTAGTCGCCAACATCTTTTTGAACCTTCCTTGTAGCCGCGAGGAAACGGATCACTAACCTTGTGATCGCAAACATTGAATGCTGTAACCGCAACCTTCATGAGGCATAAAGGCTCCCCAAATTGCGCGAGGCTATCTCACTTGCACACTCGCTCTCTCTACCCTTCTACTCTCTCTCGAACTCTCTCAAGGACTCCAAAACTTCTTTGGTATTTCCTCATCTTTTCAGCTATTTCCTCCACATGGCAGGCCACGATCATTGTGATGATATCTTCAGGGCACAGTGAGGACCTTCTACTTTCAATAGTACTTTCCTTGGCACTATTAGGAGAGCCAGTTCTAGCATTCCCGCTGGTGGGATTTCTGCTCCTCATCCTTCCACTGCTATGGGGGCAATGGACATCTTAGTGACTGAAGCTGAGTGGTCCTTACTCCAGGCACGTGAGGATCAAGATAAAGCGGCATGAGCAGCAACGATAGTGTGAACAGCAGCAGATCAGGCAGTTGTCGAGGCTGAGATAGCGGGTTTCCTAGACCCCCATGCTGGCGAGGGCATTCTAGCTCCCTTTGACCCTCTTCATTATGCTCCAATTCCTCACCGTCTGAGGCCCGGTGGGATGAGGAGATATGAGCCTTTAGTTGCTAATGTCGCTCCCGACCTTTTTCTCCGCAAGCCACACGACCACCTCTCCTGTCATAATCATGCGGTAAGTCCTCTTTTCTTCTTTCTCAATTCATAATGTTGAAGCATGTTTTGTAACTTTATATCTGGACGTAGATACATGTCTAGGATCCTCTATTACTTGTGATATGATGTATGTTATTGAAGAACTCATAACAAATTGCCCTAATTAAAATGCAATAACATAATCAATTTAATAAACCTTGATGATAAACATGACTTACAATGGACATAAATGTAACTCACCCACACCATTAACATTAAAAGGACAAACCTGGACATCGAACTATGGATCTATCAGAACACCTGAGCAACTAAAGTTTTTTGACAAAATAACTAATTACTAGGATTTAAAACATAAGTGTCCATGAAACGAGGCTTAAAATAAACCTAGGGATCGTCTCACGAACCTAGGACCTAGACAATACTTCGCATATGACTAGGGTTTGGAATAGGGTTTGCCTGGTGCACCAAGGCTTAGAGTGCCTAGCTCACTATGACTTGATAGACCTAAGACGCCGTCTGGACTTAAGAATACCTAGACAATACTTCGCATATGACTAGAATTTTGAACGGGATTTGCTTGGCGCACCAGGGCTTTAGAAAACCTAGGGATTATCTCATGAACCTAGAACCTAGACAATATTTCACATATGACTAGCATTTGAAACAGGGTTTGACTGGCACACTAGGGCTTAGGGTGCCTAGCTCACTAGGGTTTGATAGACCTAAGACACCGCCTGCACTTAGGAACACCTAGACAATGCTTCGCATATGACTAAGATTTTGAATGGAGTTTGCCTAGCGCTCTAGGGTTTTAGAGAATCTAGGGATCGTCTCACTAACCTAGGACCTAGACAACGCTTCGCAAATGACTACGATTTGAAATATGGTTTATCTAGCGCACCAGGGTTTAGGGTGCCTAGCTCACTGGGGCTTCAAAGATCTAAAACGCCATTTGGACTTAGGAATTTCTAAACAATGCTTTGGATATGACTAGGATTTTGAACAGGGTTTTCTTGGCGCATCAGGGCTTTAGAAAACTTAGGGATCGTTTCACGAACCTAGGACCTAGACAACACTTCGCATATGACTCGAATTTGGTTAGTTCTCTTTCTTCATACCTTTTGCATTCTATTTGATTTTACTGCTTTTATTATGTCATATGATCTTCTTCTTTTTCTTTTGTAGGCTGGTCGATCTATCCGCTGCTTTGGCAGTTCTGGAGACGTGCTGGAGTGGTATGCTGCTCTCCTTGCCCCCAGCCGAGCTTTTATTGACAGTTCTTGAAACGTTGGTGCAATCTCAATAGGGGGTAAATTGGGATATTAAAAATTTATGCCAAGTTTGGCAATTTAAATCATGCAATCCCAAACATCCACAAGCAATCTCAAGCATTCTCTAACACACAATTTCAAGTAGATATGGAATTTAAAGTGCCGAAATTAAAGAGATAGAGTTAGAGAGATATGACACCGAGATTTACAAGGTTCGACACTTCAGCCACGTCCTTGCCTCAATCACACCACTATGAGGATTCTACTAGTCCCTTCTTAAGTAGGCGGAGAAGCCTCTCTTCTTCAATAGGCGTAGTAGCCTCTTTTGAGAGTGTCTCCTTCTCAAGTTAATACAATTTCTCCTTCAATTGGCTGAGATGCTCACTCGTTCAATAAGTGGAGATACATCTCTTGAGAAATTCCCTTCTCAAGCACAAGATTCAAACTCGAATTTTGCAATACAAAAAGTAGAATCCAAATTGGATGTACAATGCAATCACTCCTTCAAATGAGTAGATTTATACAAGATGAAAGTTCACTAATGTTCACTCCAAAAGATATATATGTGAAAGCTCAAGGAGTATTCTAATGGGTAAGAGACTCTTTCAAAGAAATCAAGAAATATATGATAAATAAATTCAAGAATTGTAAGTACAAAGAGAGCTTCAATGGGAGAGTGCTTGCTTATATTTGATAGTATAATGGTGCTTGCTTGCTTGTGAAACTCGATTGCTTTGTTGTCCCGACTTTAAATGAGCATAACTCCTTCCTCTGAATTCCAAATAGGGCCATTTTTATGTTCAAATGAAAGCTTCGAAAGTCTACTTTCCAATGATTCTAGCCACATAGCAGAATTCATCTTGTACAAAAAGTTATGACTAAAATAGTGAAGGTATGTCAATTTTCTTTACACACTTTTCGTATATTTTTTGCCGAATTTCTTTTGAAACATTTTTAAACACATTTTATACTTTGAAAATGACTTTTCATGAAATATTAAGCACCTATGGTCCAACCAAGGTCACCAATGAGCTTTCACAAACAGAACCAATGGTATGTGAACTTACATAGGTACTAGTGCATTACACTTAGATAATTTCTTCAAGTCATTTCTCTTGGTTTTCAAGTGCTCCATGGATCATAGCCATTTGAATTCGTTCTTCATGCTTCATGACTTCCATTTTGCGTTCTCAATTGTGCTTACTGCGTTAAATTCCTATAAACACACTCAATTTGCACAATTAGAAATTTTGGTTTGTTATCATCAAAACGGGTTGAAATCTTGTTAGGCAAGCAATCGCTTCTTTTTTTATGATTATAAATAAAGATAAAAATAAGGTTTCCTTTACAGCCACCCCCCCCCCCCCCCCTCACAATATGCATATAACTAAGATTTAAAAAATATAACGCAATTAATTCATGGACTTTGAATTTCAAATGATAAATATTTAAGCTCATTTTGACCAATAGATGTGATAAATTACATTTTCATGATATAATTCTCAATAAGATATATATATGAGCAATTTAACATATTTAAATTTTACAAAGATATTCAATTAAGCATACTTAAACACATGGCAATATAAACTCTTCCATTTTTAACATATTTAAATTCTACAAAGATATTTAATTAAGCATACTTAAACACGTGGTTATATAAACTCTCTCCCCCCCCCCCCCCCTTTGATATATTAAAAGGAATGCGAAAATGATATATTTTGCTCCAAACATTCTTCTCCTTTTGACATCATCAAAAAGTAAAAACACAACAACAAAAGTCATTCATTAAGCAATCTTCCTCGATTTCTTATAAAACTATCGAAAAATACCACTTTTACACTAAAAGTGAAGATAAGATGTTTTCATTTAAAATTTTTCATGAAAGATCTTTTAAAGTGTCAAAACAATAGCAATTGTAAAGCACGGACATATAATATGCAAATGACTTTCAAAATAGCTATTGGTACATAGGTTGAAATCTTGCGCCACGAATCTAGCATAGAATTATGATAACAATGCCACATTCATCTTATTTGATCTAATGAACTCATTTAATTTCAAACGCATAAGATTTTCAACCCATACCGATTGAATAATGAAAATATTTTCTCTATATACTAATTGAACAATCAATGTGCAAAAAAAATGTTATGATACCAATTGAGTATGAAAAATAAAAGTGCATGAAATAATTTTCACTAAGGCATAGTGCATGTGATATCTCGAAAAAAAATAATACAATTAAATAAATTAAATTAATTATAATAATTATGATAATAATGCCATTAATGAGTTGTCGGTTATAACCGCGCTACAATTGAATACGACAATTATGATGCTCATAAAAAAAAAAATAATAATAATTAAAAATTTAATGCAAAAATAATTATAGTCATTAATAAAGATGCATATATCTACTGATATATATACATGTACATGAATAATAAAGATAATAATATAATGTATTTAATCATATTTAATTATAATATAAATACCAATTTATTAAAGAGAATTAATAAGATATAATATTTGTAACTGGTGAATTTTTAACACAATTAATATATTTATATTTACTGGGTAACCGATGGCCTCTTTAATTATCAGTATATATACAATAATCTTAATGATATGATAATATTAAATAAATACAAACTTATTAGGAAAATTAATACTATTTACATTTTGTAATCGGTTGAGCTATTAAGAGAATTAAAGAAAATTAATAAGATTTATTTATGTTATAACCGTCGAGCTCCAAAATAGTATATATATATATATATATATATATAAATAATAATATTTAGTTAATTACAAACTAAATATAAAATTTATTAAGAGATTTAATGATATATTAATATTTTTGTAACTGGTGGCCTTCGATACACATTTATTATGTAACAAGTGTTTAAGAAGAAAGTAGTATTTAAACCTGAGCTGAGCCATTAACGTGACCCGTTCCGTTACCTTCAGTGTATGCATTAAATAAACAACAGTTAGGGTTCCGTTGGTTGAGGGATTTGGCTTCAGGTTAAATTAAGTTGAGGGTTAGAAAAAAAAAACAAGAAAGAAAATAATAAAGAAGAAAGGAGGCAAAGGCGCACAGAAGCGCCGCATCCGATGCTCCCACCGTCGCAACTCTCGCCAGCGCCGGACCCCACACCGCCGGCCACCTCCTAGGCCGTTGCCGCCGCCGTCCACACCGACAACCGCCGTCACCTACCCCGTCGCCGCTCCACGCCGCCGTCGGACTCTCCTCCTCTCTCTCGATCTCTCTCCCTCTCTTTCTCATCTCTCTGTCAAATTATATATATATATATATATATATATATATATATATAGTCCCTCTCCCCCTCTCCCTCTCCCTGTGTGCCCTTCCACGGCAGTGCCGCCACGCACCACCACCACCGGCTACCTCCTCACCGCCGCCTCTCTCTCTCTCTCTCTCTCTCTCTCTATTAATATATATATCATGAGAATCACCACCACCTCACCTGAGCATCACCACCACACCGCGACGCCGCCACCGGCGAGCTCCATGCACTCCACCACCGTGAGGTCACCCTCCATTTCTGTTAAAATGTTTGGAACCAGTGTCTGCATTCTGCAAATATTGTGTTTGTGTACTATGTTACTGTTGAGTGTGTGTGTGAGTTTGTTGTATTGCAAAAAGTGTGTGTGTTAAACAGTGTGTGTGGTTGATTTGGTGCACTGTGTGTGTATGTTTTGTAGGGAGCTATGTGTGTGTATGTTTTATCGAGTCTGTGTAGTACCGTTTGGTTGTTTTACAAATTATTGATAAAATATGTTTTTTTTTATAAATATATTTATAAAAAGTGACTAACATGATAAAAAATACATTTTTAACAAAAACTCAAGATTATTATAAAATTAGGATATTTAAAATGTTATTTGAATAAAAATCTTTTATTTACATTTTTATGTTTTATTTAGCTAAATTAAACCAAGTAGAATAAAAGAATCTTTATCGTCTTAAATTTTAGTAAAATAAGTTTTTAACTAAATTGGGTATTTTAAAATAAATTTAAAATTTTATATTTTAAAATAAATATGAGATTATTTTTTAAAAGTTTAAAACTACGGGTAAAAACCTAGTTTTTACGTAGTTTTTATCTTTGTCTTGTAGTTTTTATTTTTATGTTTTTTTAAATAGAGTTGAGAAAATTAAACTCCAAATTTTTTTTTATTATAAGTTAGACTTTAGTTAGATTTAAAATAAAAAATTTACTAAACTAAGTTATGTATAAAATAAACATTTTAAGTGCTTTTATGAGAAACAACGAAAAATATAATAAAACAAGAACTTAAGAATTTAGACTATACCATCTTTCTAAAAGTTACAAAATTATAAAGTCTTCTTATGTATTTTAATTAGCTTGAATAGAGATTCTAATAAAGTTAAAAAGGTAAAGTTAAAGCTTAAAAAATAAAATAGTTTAGTTTTTCTTTACTAAATTAGTATTTTTATATGTTGTTTTCTAAATCAAAAATTCGTGAACAAGGACTAACTGACCGAGTTTTGATTTAAATTGGTAAGTTCTTAGATAGTTTGTTTACTTATCTTTTCTTCACATGCTCATGAAATCTCAAAATGAAAATTAAGTTATGAATGTTTACTATATTTTTATCGGATTAGTAAGCCTCTATATACATGAATTTTACATATACAATAAATGTGTTGATCAAAGTTCGAAAGGTCCCGACTTGGGAGCAGTAAAAATACCAGAAAGTCCCTACTCAGAGGGACAGAAAAATAATACCGGAAGATCCTTACTCTTGAGAACAGAAAAAAAATATCAAAAGTCCTTACTGTGGAGGGACAGAAAAATAACACTGAAGGTCTCTGCTTGGGGAGACAGGAAACTAACACCTAATGTCCCTACTCGGGGGAACAGGACAACAATAACGGAAGATTCCGACTTGGAGGCCGAAAAATACCGAGGGTTAGATGAAATAAGGATGGGAGCCAGTATGATATTTGGTACAAAGTAAAAATATTCTAACTATATAAAATTAAAATTACATAGTTCATGGAAAACTAAAAATTTTGATATCTTTAAATTCACACTAGTATGGCTAATGGATGTTGACATTTTCTAGGTGATGCATGATGGAATGAAGAAAACAGTACCCGAGAAAAAAAGATTATTTTGTTTATGTTTTTAGTTTAATTATTGTGTTTTTCTTTTCTCTATTCAGCACATGGTTCTGTATGTAACACTTGAAAATATGTTTTAATAATATTAAATGCTGATTTCACTACTAGTAAGCTCTGGCATTTTTTTTTAAAATGAGATTCTGGGAAAGTTTAATGGACTCGTCTTGTCTTTTCATTTTCGAGAATTCTTTATAAAAAAAAAATAGTCGACAATTTCCAAAATAAAGTGAAAGAAAAAGAAAAATATTGGCCTTTGGTGAGTTTGGACTCACTGGTTGGTTACGGACGCCATATTTAAAAATGGGTCATGACAGAAGTGGTATCAGAGCAAGTGTGCATAGCTACAGAAAGATTATCCGTAAAATTCCAATTAGAAGAATGCCCAATTATCGTTTTTTCTAATGGGAAGTCTAGAAAAAATTTATCGAGTATGATAATGATTCTTTTGTTAAGTACATTATTATACTTGGGTTTAAGTGTGTCATAAATAAGAAGGAGATATCCTCCCTATATTATAGATTATGAACTCTATAGGTAGGGTGAATGCTTTTAGAGGTTATCACGTTAACCCATCACTCATAGAAACAACCCCGTATACACATGGTACGAATAACGATGCCAACAAGTTTTTGTACAAAGTAATTAAAAGCCGTTAAATGTCGTCCCTGATCTAAAATGTATAAGAAAAACTTCTTTTGACTATCGTATTACGAAATTTCTTTTAGCTCATGAGAATCCATAGTATTATTTTTTTTTGGGTAATTGATCCAAAGTATTATTATAATGCCTACCGTTCAAATCCTATATTGATAGTCAATCTTTCTTTCATATAGATTTGCTAACATGAGTACTCGTAGAACAATCGGTAGTGAAAATTTAAATGAATTTATGACACGAGTTAATACGCAAATGGACAAGATGCATCAAATGATTCTTGAGTTAGCCCAATCGCGTGAGCGGGATCGACAAGCACAAAATTCGAACCTAGCCCTCCTAATCAGGATAATCCACCCCCAAATCAAGTTCAAAATCCAATAGAATGTGCAAATATCAGGGAGTTCTTAAAAATGATATCACCAACTTATAAAGGAGGGTTAGATCCAGTCAAAGCCAACGAATGGGTAGCAGTAATGGAAAAGATATTTGGAGTAATGATGTGTTCCAAAGCATAGGAAGTCAGTTTGGCAACCTACTAGCTCGAAGGCGAGGCACAAAGATGGTAGAACTTGAAGAGGCAAGGTGACCCGCAGGTGGAATGGGAGCAATTCCTAGTGTGTTTTCGGGAGAAGTATTTTCCTCAATCCCTACGAGACGCAACGTGCACCGAGTTTCAACAACTCAAGCAATGAGGAGAAGTGACGATTTCTGAATACAATGCAGAATTTACTAACTTAGATGAATACACCCCACACATGATTCACACAGAGCACATGAAGGCCCGAAAATTTGAAGATGGATTGAAGCCCGAAATCAAAAGAATGATTCGACCTCTAAGACTAACCACTTACGCTGACGTTGTTGATCGTGCGTTGATGGTAGAATAAGAGAATAATGAAAGCCGAAGGCTCTCCAAGAAACGGAAGCGTCAAATCCCAAGTTTAGGAAACACTAGGGAAAAGAACTCAAAGAAGCAAGATGTGAGAGCAATAAACTGGACGACACACTGGTCGACGTGCGGAAAGGGTCACTCAGAAATTTATTCGAAGGCGACCAACAAATGCTACAATTGCGGCGTAGAAGGCCATATTAAGAAGAATTGTCCGGAACACTTAATAGCCAACGATGAAAGAGAAAACTTGAAGCAAGCGACATTATAGTCTTAGGAGATCGTCAAAACGGAATAAAGGAATCACAGGTAATCTCTCACATCTATTTCTTACCCATTACATGCTAGTGATTCAATTTGACGAAATCTTTTATGCTAAGAAAGAAAGAAATATCATAACCCTTAAATAAAATAGTGAAATACTAACCTACGAATAAAGAATAATCCATCCCACGAGATAAATAAAGACTAGGACTAGAGTTCAGTAATACTTGTGGTCGATTGAGTCAAAAATATTCGTTGAGACTAAGATCACCACATATCATCCAGAACCGACGAGAAAGGTACGTAATCGACTTAGATTATGTCCTGACACGATCACCTATGGAAATAAGTCGAAACCTTAGTTACAAAGATGTGACCGATACGTGCTATAGCTGTTAGGAAAAGCAACGCTACGATAAGAAACGAGTACCGTAGCTATTTACGTAAGATACGATCCTATTAACATAACTCGAGTAAAGTTTAAAGGACCAAACTTCTAAACGTGAGGAGAATGTGATATCTCGAAAAAAAATACAATCAAATAAATTAAATTAATAATAGTAATAATAATTATGATAATAATGTCATTAATGAGCTGTCGGTTACGACCGTTACAATTGAATACGACAATTATGATGCTCATAAAAAATAATAGTAATAATGAAAAATTTAATGCGAAAATAATTATAGTAATTAATAAAGATGTATATATCTACTAGTATACATACATATACATGAATAATAAAGATAATAATATAATGTATTTAATCATATTTAATTATAATATAAATACCAATTTATTAAAGAGAATTAATAAGATATAATATTTGTAACCGGTGGGTTTTTAACACCGTTAATGTATTTATATTTAATGAGTAACCGATGGCCTCGTCAATTATCAGTATATATATAATAATCTTAATGATATGATAATATTAAATAAATACAAACTTATTAAGGGAATTAATACTATTTACATTGTGTAACCAGTGGAGCTATTAAGAGAAATTAAAAGAAATTAATAAGATTTATTTATGTTGTAACCGTCGGGCTCCAAAATAGTATATATACATGTATAATAATATATGGTTAATTCCAAAATAAATATAAAATTTATTGAGAGAATTAATGATATATTAATATTTTTGTAACTGGTGGCCTTCAATACACAATTATTATGTAACAAGTGTTTAAAAAAAAAAGTAGTATTATGTAACCGGTGGCCTATGTGCCATCCACGGTAGTCTTGGCAAACTTTCACCACCCTAGCATCTTTCTGAAGTTGGAACGCCACCAACCTCACCCGCAACTCATCCTTCACAATCTCTAGGGTGTCGAAGATTGTCGTGATTACCTCTAACCATTCGGTAGCAACTTTGCGGTCCAGCTCCCTAGAAAAGTTTTGAAGATCTAACCGCCAAAATTCTCTCATTGCCACAGTGGCCCTTGGCTCGGGAGCCCTCGCTCTAACCCTAGCCGCCTCAGCTAAAGCACTCATCGTAGTGAGCATCTCCTGAACAACGTCAACGATGCCCACATGTTCCTGTGGGGCATGCACGTCCCCTTCTTCCGAAACTTGGGCATATGCACGGCCTCAACCACAACCTCAGCCCCAACCTCGTCTCGACAACATCGCTCCATGTATAATAAGGAACAAAGAGAGATATCAATACCACGGTCCAAAACACTTATCTCTCATGAACCACATTGCTTTTATCATGTTATCCTATCACACATATCACATCTTCAACACATCTCACGTAATGAGGAGGATTAATCAAAATGACAAGTCAATCCGAGTAACTCGTTTAGATTTCTAGTTAGAACGGATGCCGGCCAAATGCCTTTCTAACTCAAATCCCAAACTACTCGACTGGTCGCCAAGGGCAAGACACATCATCTTAAGAGTCCAACCTCCATGCCCAAATATCACATAGCACGTAAATGTCAAGTAATGTTCAAGATATTTCATGCTAACACACCAATACGTGAATACCATACATCATTGCAAACTCTTACGTAGTGGATTAACCACCCACACGGCTCCTAGGTATTCGAACCTAGAGCTTTAATACCAATTTGTAATGCCCTAATTTCGTAGCAATATAAATTCGTACGATTTTTTTAAGTAATTAATTGTAACATAAAAAAAAATTACATGATTACAAAAGGCATACCCTAAAAAATTACATAAGTACCACTCCACTAGGAACCTACGTCCTAAACAGATTCCACAAATAAAATCAAATCCTCGATCTAAGCGAGGGAAAGCTATCGACAAAACATATTCCACGCACAACCCGCGTGGATAGGAAAAAAACATACTAGAAGTCTATGCACAACCCGCACGGTTAAGACGCATCGCATAACTCAAACCCAAAACTAGCTTGAAAAACGTAATAGTCATAAGGCAGACAAAACAAAACCAAAGAATAGACAAAAGTGAAGAGCAAATCTCAAAACCCAAACAAGGTAATCACAGTCTCACATATATAGTCACACTCCCCAACTCAAGGGAGGAAAAGATAGAGACAAAGATCACCCCGTTGAAGTTAAGAAATAAGTCCATACTAAGATTACTTCCTTAAATCAATAGTCATAAGGTAACACCATCATGGTCACACCAAGACTTCTCAGAAATCTTGTCAAAAAATCATAATATGGCCAAGAAGATCACAAAACCCCAGCAGCTCTGGAAGCAAAAGAAAGTTGGTCCTTAAACCACGGCACTAAGGTACAGGAGATAAAACAGCTCCAAGAGAACCTTGGATCGGAGACAGTAGGCCAGCACCTAAGTACCCCCATCATTGGCCCCGTTTCTGCACCCTAACCTACGTTGCCTGATCAGATGAGGAATCGAGCCCCTCTCAATCATATAATAGCTAAGATAACAGAACCAATTGAAGGTCAACGACATTGGATTAATCACCAATTATCACGAATAGACACAATTCTCCAAGGCAAAAAAAAGCCTTAATCCAAATTACAATTAACTTGACCAGCAAAAAAAGGGGACCCATCAGATGGTCCACCACTGGTGAACCCGCTCGGTTTCATGGCCCACTTTTCACCATTCTTTTTCCTTCCAGCTTAGTGCAAACCCGCTATATGAATAGCAAGAAAACAAGCTATATCTGATCTGCTTTATGAGGGCCACCACTATGTGCGCCAGAAACAATTAATACCCCCGCCACATTAAACAAAGACCCACGTGCCACATAATTCCCAAAGACCTAACCAAAAATCAGATCTGGTTTTAAAACCATGGTATCCATATCAAACCATTATTTTCTTAAAAGAAAATATAGTCTCAGCAAGCATTTCCCTTATGGACCGAACCACCAAGCCGCAGGACTGCATGGCAAGCCACTAACAAACACCCCAAGATAGTGGATCATGACACAAGGGTGATGTTACATTCCACTAACCAACCAATTTCCAAAGTCGCACCAGCTGGAATGCAACTTAACCAGTAAACAAGCTGCTTCCACTAAAACATAACCCGAGAGGACTCATCACTTCCCAAACCTGACAGTACGGGACCCACACCCACAACTCAGATGTACTCCATCACTGCAATTAGCGGTGAAGCTAATTTCCAACTTCCCAATGTTCTGAATAAGTAGGCCACAACTAAATTGCCCACGGTTTTGGCCCAAACCATCTGCTCAAAACCGCCCACGATTTTGGCCCTTAAAGCTGCTAACTGCAGCGCCACTATACACAGCAGATTGCTGTTTCCCACTTACCGGCCCACACGCACACAAGAAAGTGGAACCACTTCGTCTTCTTCCCAAAGCCACTCTAAGCCAGTTCCAAAAAACTGGCCAAAAAACCCAATGAAGAACTCTAACCCAGTGCCAAAAAGCCAGTCAGAAAACCCGATGAAGATAATCGAGAACTTGAAAACCATGGACCGGCAAAACCACCATTTATCCTTGTAGTACACAGACTTGGCAAAATCAAATCTAATTTTCACCATTTCAGGAGTGCAAAAGTAGCTTTACCTGCTGCGGTTTTCACAATACCAGTCTGCCAATATCGTCTTCTTCACACCGAATCTGGTCCAGTGGTAATACTTGCAGCCTTGTTAACCATCAGGAAATGCTATCCCAACACCCGCGCGCACAAAAGCACGTGGGCCCCAAACATCGTCTCCATTCGGCTAAACAGATCAGACCCATAAATAGGGCATACCCATATTGTGCGCCATGGATACCAATAGTGCACCATAAAGAACACCGTCACAAAGAACTGCTGACGATTTCAGTACCCAAAAGAAGAGCACTAAGATACAACATGCTCATAATACACCATCTATGAGAATCAACCGATCAAAGCTTGAATGACCAAACATCAAGCAAAAACCAGAGTGAACCTCACGCTAACGATTGTACCAAGAATACCATGAGAAACCAGTGTCAACAAAACAGCCAGTGTCGACAAATAAAAACATGAATGTAAATCAGCAAAACTATACAAATCGTGACTAACCTCGGTGGATGATCTTGAAATCCTAATAACAAACTCAGAAGTGAGTTAATTCTTAAATCCCTTAACCATATTCACAGGATAGCAGATCTTCGTAGCCAAAAACATCACCAAGGGATCATTGGGGAGAGCTTTCTCTAAAGAGAGAAGCTCTCCTTGACTTTTATTCATGGTTTTCTTCCTTAAATTTGTGCGATTTAACGAAGAAAAGAATCCAATTTTAAAAATCTAACCCAAAAAAACTTACAAAAAAAAGTAATTTATAAAAAAAAAACCTCAAAAAAATAATCTATTTATACCCCAAAGGATATTCCAAATATGTTTAGCAAAAATCCCATTTTAACACAAAGTTCAACAAAACACCACGGAGCGGAGTTTGCTCGAGCAGACTCTCCACCGCTCGAGCGGTGAGGTACCTCAAAGAAAACTATCCAAAACCTTGAAAATTTTCTAGGTGTTGAAAAATCTCCCCCTTTTCATCATCCTTTGAACATCGTTTTCAATAGGCAAGAGTGTGAAGGAAAACATACATTTGTCAATGAAATAACTTTTTTCAACCCAAAAATTCGGATTCAAACTCTCAAGATCATGACCTTTCATTCAAATTCAAGGGATTCAACTCACAAAACGAGCTCAACGCCCTCACATGCATACAAATCATGAATATTTGTTCTTAGAGCCTTACAATACGAGTTACTTCAACCCCAAAATACATTCATCCGAGTATTCAAAATGAGAATTACATTTACAAGTTTATTTATCAAAATATGCTATCAAAGAATATGTAATTCTATCAAACTACTCAAAAAGGGTCCCGCGACCATCCATCTTACTCCAATACCTTCTTCCCGTTATTACCTGAAATCTTGTTAAACAACATGAGCCGAGACTCGTAAGAAATTGACTAACAATGAACATATGTATGACATGTGAGGATAGTTATGCGAAATGCAACATATAATTTTCTCTCAGAAACCAATTCCATTTGTCTAAATCAAATTCCCACCACATAACCAAGTTTTCATGTAAAACCCATAATTCAATATACTAGGACCTTAGTGAATCCATCCGTTCAACGGGTTACCCCCACCGTTTGCCAACCAACCCAAGGTTTTTCAAATTCTATAATTCATTTGTTGATTTAATTAAGTACCAAAGCCGGATGGCGCATATAGACCAAGGCATATTTATCACCACCACCCCACCCGAGACCCAATGAATAAATACCAATTCTATAACCTGATATAGAGAGCACCCATTTTCGATTTTTCTTGGAAAGATCGATGGGTGGGCCACCCAAATGCATGCTTTTATAGGGATTAACCCGAAGGAAGGGCCTACCTTACATTGCGCAAGTTTTCGATTTTTCATCGAGGAGCTACTCGAGCCTAAACTTAAACATTCAATTTGGTCACATAGTACTTTAATTATATCATTTTCATTAACAATCAAAACGTGTGACGCCTCGTCCTCCGGGCACCTCGGGACATACGTAAGTATAGATAAGGAAAATATTTTAACCATTCATTCATATTTAGATGTCATAAATATTATATCATTAAGAGTTCTAAACTTTTCATAAGTACATAGCGATTACAATTTCACCAGAAAATTTAATAAAAGTTACAATACGTCCGTGGAAACTGGACAAAAAGAACAAAAGGTAAAAATTCAATTCTTCAGCTAGCATTGTTGGGGTCCGTTTGCTCCTGCCACTCACTTTGATCTTCAAAATACGTTAAGCGCGGACGTTGGCAGACATTCTGTGCTTTAACTCCAGGTAGAGATCTGCTTTGCGACTCGATGATGTGTCGGGTGGTTC
>JAUMHN010244358.1:0-44329 GCA_032360265.1 Heliamphora ciliata | reverse complement strand
CAGCGTCGTCGGAGGTCGGGGAGGTCGTGAGAATCCTGAGAAGGGATCGCCGGAAGGCAGAGCTGCAGCGGCTAAGGTCTTGGAGGTCGGCTAGGGTTCGCCGAAAGCAAGAGATGCAGCGGCTAGGGTGTCGACGTGAACAAGAAACCAGGAACCAGCGTCGTCGGAGGTCGGGGAGGTCGTGAGAATGCTGAGAAGGTATCGCCGGAAGACAGAGCTGCAGCGGCTAAGGTCTTGGAGGTCTGCTAGGGTTCACCGAAAGCAAGAGATGCAACGGCTAGGGTTTGTGAACCAAGAAGACCCAGAGAGTACCAAGAAGGCCCAGAGAGTTGCAACCCAGGAGAACCAAAGTTGACGCAACCGGAAGAGTTGCCGACGAGTCAGGATATCGCCTTCGAGAACGAGAGACCAAGAACAAACACACCAGGATTGCCAACGAGCGAGGACGAAGGTCAAGGCGATGCCAAGGGAGCGACCGCTAGGGTTCCGGCGAGTGAGGATATCTTTCAGACGACGGCTGGTGAACGACGGCTAGGGTTTTGATTACAGGTTAGGCTCTGATACCATGTCAATTTTATTCAATACCTCAAAGTGAGGATTTCTTCTCATTATATAACCATCGCGAGGCTGATTACATGGCTAATTACAGATTTACAGCAATCATATCTACACTAAAAAGGAAACTAAAATATTCAGCCAAATCTACAGCTGATCTGATTGACAATAACTTGTATTTTATTCTCTGTGTCGTGCCATGCTTCATCCTGGCTCGCAGAGATCTTTGGAACTAGTTTCATTCAAAATGCTGTCACTAGTTTCTTTATGAGAAGCCATCGACACAATAGGATCATTAAACCTTAACAAATTTGTTGTGCAACCCAAATCTTTATACAGATGAAGTTGTGTTTATTTATATATTCTGTCGTTGATATTAATTTTGCTAGTTGATCGTTAAAAGCTCTTTCAGTTCGTGGTGTTATCATCTCTCTAGAGTAGAAGTTAGGAATTACTATCCTGAAAGATTATCGCTTTGAGATAAGCAAAGGGCTTGGTTGGCATGAAACACATGTTTTTGATAATCCTCCTTCTTGCTGCTGAGTTGGAGAAGAGTGAAAATAGTTGAATCAATCTTTCATCATTTAATGGGAAAGATTGCGTACGACAATAAATGGTTTTACCTAGTTTCTCTACATAAAAAAAAATACTCGTCATTATCTTGTAAAATACAACAAAACCATTTAATGATGTTTATTTCTTCAACCATTTAAATCATTTCTATGCTTGAGATTAGTTCTTAAATAAAAGGCTAATTAGCTGCTGCTGACGCATATTATGTTGCAGGGTGATGGAGGCAGTCCAGTTGAACTGAAGGATGGAATGGAGGTGAAATCTAGAGACATTGGATCAACAATTTCAACTCCATCTAGACGGAAGAGCAAGAAAAAGTTAGAATCCACATCTGCACAGGCACCATCTTCAGAGATGCATACTCAAACCACTGAGGTTTCTCCTGGAATGAACTTCAAGTTCATTTTAGGTGTGGCCGTGGTGTCCGTTGTCATTGGCATAATTCTAGGAAAACGTTATTAGTGATGGCTTCCAAGATTTTGGTTTCTTTCCTCTTCTTTTTTTTTTTTGAGGGGGAGGGGGGGTTATTTCTGGTTTATGTCCAGAATATTTGAAAGTTTTGTTTGGGTGCCTTTTAAATTCAGGTTTTGAAGTTGGCCAGGGAAATTGTTTTTCAATTCTTTCCCTTACTGTATGCAAAGCAAACAACAGTTGATTTATGTATCATTCAAGCTTGTATTTAGTGCTTTGATTGATTTTGTTGCAATGTCTTCAGCTTCTTCAAAAGCATTCACATTTTACTGTCTTTGAGAAAACAATATTATCAATTATAGGGTTTGATTTTGCCATATTACCAAACCAGCATTTCTCTCCTCGTGGGAGTTTCCCTCTACAAGTAGAATCTGTCCCTTTCCTAATGTCTGTTTTCCCAGGTCTTTCCCAGCTCCACTGCAGCTTCCACACCCTTTGCGCCTCCACCATCATCACCATCACCATCCCATTAACCTCCCAACTCTAATCACCACACTTCCACACCATTACCACGCCTGACTGACTGCCATCCGAATCCCCTTCCCACGTGTCAGCCTTTTCTTTATTCTAACCTTCTCATCTACCCCGCTCAGTGGCCAATCCAGGAATTTGACATAGGGGGTACTAATTTCTTTTTCACCAACTTTGGTCTCATTTGGCTTTGTCTTAAACCTATCTATTGTGTTTTTGATTAAAATCTTAAAAAACAATAGTCAAAAAGTGATATTTTATATTTGTACTGGTGGTTTAAAATCATCTTTTAACTAATCAAATTTGTTTTTTGGTTTACTTATCAAGCTTAAAAAAATAAAAAATAAAAAATAAAATTAACTTAAAGCTGAGTTGCTCAACAAGCCTTTTATTTTGAAACTAGTTGTCATCTCCTTTTTTTAAAGTGACATTTTTATTTTTTAATTTTTAAAGTATTTATATAGCATTTAATTTTTTTAAAATATCATTAATCTTTGATTTTGAAAAATTCAATATTCAAAATCTAAGAAAATAAATTATTAAAATTTTATATTATTTACCAACTTGATTAGACTAAATTAAGACTTTAAATTTAGCAAAAAGAAATCAAAATAAATTTAAGAATCTAATTTTAGTACAATTATAATATTCAACACATAAATCATATATATTAAAACTAAAATATTATAAAAGAATAATATTTTAAGATTTTTGACAGCTAGTTTTTGTACAAAAATTAAAAACAACGATACTTTCATAATTTACGAAGGGCGGTAACATAATTTTACAAATAGTATTTTTTGTAAAAATAATTTTATAAATAAAAATATAAATTTTAAAAATGGAGAGAAAACATGTGTCTCCTCTAGGCATATGCTGAATCGGCCCTTTATCCCTTTTCTTCTTGCCCTCAACATTTCTCAAACCCACTTATTTTCTTTTCTTATGCTTCTCTTGGCCGCGATCCTTGTTATCAAAGCCCTCATTCTAGTGTGGCTTCCTTTGGGGAGAGGGTTGGGAGTACTGTGACGCCTCGTCCTCTGGACACGTCGGGACATACATAAATATAAATAAAGGAATATTCTAACCATTCATTTATATTTACATACGTTGGTTATTACATCACAAAAGAGTTCTGAACCATTCAACAGTACATAAATATTACAGTTTCATCAAGAAATTTCAAAAATATCGTTAAGCACGGGATAAACTGAATATAAGAACAAAAGTAGAGATTTTGATTCCTCAGAATGCGTCAGCTGGATCCATGTGCTCTTGGAATTCACCTTGTTCTTCCAACTCTGCTTCTCCCTCTAGGTTGAACTCCTCGAAGAACTCCTCTTCACCTGTGGCACGAATGCCATGAGCCAAGGCCTTGATGCAAAACACTCCAACCTTCTAACTAATCTCACGGCACAAAATTCACCACAACACATACCATATAACACCCAGTATAGTTCATAGTCAAGGAGACAGACAAATTTATGACGGGATAGCAGATAAGCCAAATAACATACGTATATGATATGCAGATGCCCAACCCAAAATGCACCCAGATAAGAAACAGGAATTCCACGCCGGAAATCACCAGAGTAGACTTCATTGGACAAATTGATCACCAAAGCTATCATTGCGCCTCGTTGCGAATAGTAACCACGTTGCCTGGCTTCATGCCACAATTGTTTTACTCAATGGCAACGGCGTGGGGCCCGCGCCATACTCTAGGCCAACGATATTCAATAAACCATTCCAAACACCGGGGACACGCCCACTCAGTGTGTAAACAAATTATGTAACACCGGGGACACGCCCACTCAGTGTACAAGGGGAATTCATCCCAAACGGTTTGTCCTACCTTAAGATTCATGATGCCTTCACCGATATCAACCCGAAAGTCTAAGCTATCGAAATCAGAATGCTAGCGACGAACCCATGGTGCCCAACAATATCCGTAAAACCATTTCAAACACCGGGGACACGCCCAGGGTGTAAAAATCAATTTTGTAACACCAGGGACACGCCCACTTAGTGTGTAAACCAATTTTGTAACGCCGGGGGCACGCCCACTCAGCGTGTACAAACCAAAATATTTTCGAAAAATAGCAAGCATGGACGCTCTAGACTTAGAATCAACACAGCCCATCCCAATAACGGTTTGCACAGATGGACTCCAATATGCCAGAATGCAAATGACAATGCTCATAATGTGTATCATCGATATCAAGTGCAACAATTTATAGCATGGCATCAAAATGGCAAGATTCATGGTACAACGCGCAAAGCATATGGTACAATTATGTGAAGCACAAGCTACAATTCTCAAGATATGATAGCATGAGTCCTAAATCATCATACATTCACTTAAAACACTAATCAACTAATTCAATTCAATCATTATACAAGAACTCGGGTCTCATGGCAAAGATACTCAATCACACACTTAACAAATTTTAAAGCCAAAAGTCGAGTATTAAATTAAAAGAGCCGACAGAGTTTTGGGGTATCTAGACTTGGAATCAAGCTATGATTTTTAAACACCATTTAGATCAAAATATTTTTTACAACTCTTATGTTTATCACTAAGGCCAAATCCTAAGGCAAATGGATGAACATTTCATCCTAAGCAAAAATGGTTCAGTACTTTCTCCAGATTTTTACCAAAAATTAGCTTCTGTTGTTCCCAGTTTTGGGATACCAAATCAAGTCCAAATGAGCTCATTTTTTAGTATGTTCTAGTTTAACAAGTCCCCTACAAGTTTTATGTTTAGACCTAAGGATAGTTTTTTGAATCAAGTTAGACTGCTTGGCCATTTTAAAAAGTAGGTTCTATCAGCCACCAAAACTCAGCAGATCTTGTTTTGGACAGAGGATTTCAAACGGTTTTGGGATATCATCCCACGGCTCTAAGGTCTGATTTTTGGGAAAAACCTACATTAATATGTTAGATACAAAGTTTATGTAGACCACTTTCGTAATAGATCATTAAAAATAGGTGTTTTGGGCTATATAAAAATATGTGACAGAATGTTCCTCGAAGGCTGAAAATGAACAGAGAATTTCAAAGAGGTTTTGACCTATCAGACCTTAATATTTTGTTCTCATTTTTTATGGGTAGATAGATATACATGTTATCTACAACTTTAATGTTTTGACCAAAGTTCGGATCTCATTCTAAACTAGGGTTTCCAAGTCAGTGGTGTCGACTAGTCAGAAAATGACACACTTTGGTAAAATTGCAATATCTTGAGTTCTGATTATGAAAATGAGTTGAAACCAACTTTGAATGAAAGATAACACAAAAATATAACTCTGTCCATAAAAATAATGCTTAGATAAATTTTCTACAGAGAGTTATGGAGTTTCAAATCTCAGGGCAGAAACATCAAAGTTCTAGAAAATCAAGCCTCTTAGGGTTTAGGTCCTCTACTTATGTTATGTCATGTTTTGGTTCTATTTCCTTGAATACTTGTGTTTCAAACATAAATATCAAGGCTCCAGCACACTTAGATGTCATAAATATCAAAGATAACAACATACAACAACATCTCATAACATTCACAAACATAACAGCTCCTAGGTTTCCAACTACAACGCCTTTTCGGTTTGATTTCGGTTCTTGATTTTTGAGCGGCTTAAGGGGTGTGTTGGGGGGATACTTTGAGGGATATTAGATACAAGGTTTAGAGGTTTTACTTACTTATTTTGAGAGATCAAAGGATGGTAAGGGATTGAGTTGGACTTAGCTTTAAAACCATGGTCTCCAAAGACCCCACTTTTTGGACCCCTCTTTCTTCTTCTACTTCTTTCTTCTCTCAAACCCTCAAGAACACTCAACCCACTCTTTCTCACTCTATATGCACGAAATTTTGAAGGGGAGAAGAGGTGTTTGGCTTGGTTTAAATAGGTAAAGCTAGGGAATACATGGGGGACAAAAAGTACACAAGGAAGCTTCCTTTTCTTCACTTCATTAAATGAGGCTTTGAGTTTGATTTGAGTTGATGTGAGTTGTGATGGCTATAATTCAGATTTGGTGAAGCTAAAAGTAGCTAGGTGGCTGTTTGGGTGGACAAAATCTGATCCCCCATCAATCAAGGGGTTTGTCTCGATTTGCGTGCTCATATTGTGCAAGAAAATGCATTAAAAGTTAATTTGATGTATCTTTTTGGTATCTTTTTCTACTGAGACTTATTATTTTTGTATGTTTATGAGAAATATAGTATTTCTATGTATTATCATAGTTTCTACAGTAATTGATTAAATAGATGTAGTCTTTTAAGTCAAATTAAGCTATTTTGACAACATAGGGCTTTTTGACTTATTTTGTTGTGTATGGACTTCAATAATAATTTGTTTGCTTTTGTTGACTTATAACACTACATTATTAGATATATTACTTGTCCAACAAGTTTTGGATCATCATAATGCTTCATTTAATGCATTTATCATCATTTAAAGCTAAAAAGAAAAAAATAAGTCACTTTTTAGCACATTTCCCAAGGTGGTCGGCCACTAAGGGGCATTTTTGTTATTTTTGATGTTATTTTGTCTTTTACCACTTAATTTTACTTAAATCCTTGATTTATGATATCCATATGTTAAAATTTAAATTTTTAAGGCTTTTTGCTGTATTAGGGGCAAAACAGTCATTTTACCCTATTTATAAGAATTTTTGATTTTTATTCATTAGTTTATGATATTTACTTCATTTAGAATGTTAGGAGACTCTCTGGGTGCTAGGGTTTTATTGCTTGTATTTTGGATCTTTTTAAGGGTTTCTAGGCCAAACTTAGGGTTTTCGGTTCGAGTTAGGATTTTGAATCTCTTCCGTATTCTATGGCATTGTGGACTATCCGTCACTAACACTTAGGATTTGGACTGGGCTTTTACACGGGTTGTTACTAATCAGGTTATTACAACTAGGGTCTGTGCCGGGTCGTTACAAGTACTGACCGTACAATAGTGCTGGAAATTTTGATTCAAATTTAATTTGAGTTGATCTAGATTTTTAGTCTATTATAATTATTAAATTTGAAAAATTCTAAAGAATGTAAATTTGTAACTGTTTAATTATTTTTGAACTCGACTAGCACAGGTAATTAAATTATCTTTTTTTCTCTCCTATAAATACGAATATAACCTTAAATTATTGATATACAAGTTATTTGAGAGGAGAATTTGTAAGAGTTGAGTGATTTATAATCATTTATCTATATATTGAATTCTATTGTACGTGGACGTAGGCAAATTGTCGAACCACGTAAAATCTGTTTATTTGTGTTCATTTGTGATTATTCTTGGCTTTTTTTGCACAACAAGTGGTATTAGAATTTTGGTTAAACCTATTTTTTCTCTTTGCTCAGAATTTGAAGTGGTCAAAAATTACTTTTGAATATACTAGAAGTTTCGTCTCGTTGAGACGATTCCAATGGCATATTATATGTCAAAAATCGAGTTCAAATGCTCCCGCACGTTCCAATTAAGTTTTTGCAACATTCACAATATGCCAAACGGGTTCTTACACTATTGCTGAAGAATTGGTTGCTCCGATTGATTATTGATCCAAGTTAGCACCTGTTTATTGATTTGATTCATCAGAAAGATTGCTCTGTACATTTGCTCCGTGAACCGCGCGATCTTAGCACCTCTCCGTGAGCACCTGTGCTTCCAAAATTTGGTCTAAATTGTTTGTTATTTTTTATTTAATATTATTTTGCTCAATTTTTTTTGGTTCAGTATTTTTGTGTGATTTTTTTTGGGTCAAAGAAGTTCCTAGTATTTTTGGTTGTTCCGAATTTTAACCGTAATATTAGATTTAATCAGTTCAGTTTTGTTATATTTTTAAAAACAAATTTGCTTTTAGTCTTATTCAAACACATAATATTGTTTGTGGTGAAGTTTAAACATTCTGTTGGCCGAATCTACTGAAGAAAAAAAGTTAGAGGGTTCAAGTAATTATCTGTAGAGAACTATGGTCTCCACCGCAAAATTTGAAGTTGAAAAATTCGATGGAACTAATAACTTTGGTATGTGGCAATGTGAGGTAATAGATGTTTTGATTCAATAGGAGTTGGATTTTACTTTGGAAGATATGCCAGACGATATGTCAGACAGAGAATGGGACAAGTTAAATCAACAAGCTTGTGGTACAATCCATTTATATGATCAGAAATATTTTGTGATAAAAGAATCAAAGCCGAAAGATCTTTGGAAGAAATTAGAGGAGAAATATTTATCGAAAAGCATAGAGAGCCATCTCCATTTGAAGAAAAAGCTCTTTCTGTTTCAGTTTTAAGAAGGTACTTTTATGTCCGAACATTTGAATAATTATAATATGATTCTTGTTGATTTACAGAACTTGAATGTCGAGATGCAAGACAAAGATAAGATTTTGTTGCTGTTCAATTCCTTACATGATTCATATAAACATCTTATTACCACACTTTTGTATGGGGAGAAAAAAATCCATTTTAGTGATGTATCCAATATTTTGATAAACAACGAGTACCCTCGGAAGGACAAGCAGGTCAACTGTGATACGTTTAATGAAGCATTGTCAGTAAGATCTGGTTCAAAGTAACGTGGAAAGAAGAGAAGTTTTTGGTCAAAATCAGGTGGTGATTTATCTGGATCGAGAAGAATCGCTAAAAATGAATGTGCCTATTGCCACAATTCAGGGCACTAGAAGAAGGATTGTCCAAAACTTAATGAATAGAAGAAAGACACAACTTCCACAGTGAGGATGAAGATTATGATGTTATCTTAACGAGTTCACCATTTGTCTGCCATTCTGATGAATGAATTTTAGATTCTAGATGTTCCTATCACATATGTCTCAATCGGGATTGGTTTTCTAACTTTACAGAGATAGATGGTGGAGCCGTGCTTATGTGCAACGATAATGCCTGTAAGATTTGAGGGATAGGAAATATCTATTTGAAGTAGTATTATGGAACTATCAAGGTTATTTTAGAAGTTCGGTATGTACTAGACTTGAAGAAGAATCTTATCTCACTTGGAGTTCTAGACACGAAATGGTTCAAAATCAGTATGAATGGTGGAGTTCTCAAAGTTATGTTGGGGGCTCGTGAGATTTTAAAATGCACTATCTGTGGTAATTTGTATTTTCTACATAGGCATACTTTTAAAGGTGGCGCTAACACAATTTGTAAGAAGTCTCAAAAGACTAAGGTCAAGTCCCAACATTGTTTGAACATGACCAATTTGTCAAAGTATTAAACACCTACGGGTGTATGGCATTTTAGGACGCATCTGGTGGTAGCGTTAATCTGCTAATATGTCTGATTTGAAGTTTTGGTCACCCTAGGTGAATTTGGCATCACAAAGCGCATTTGGATACAGAGTTTATCTGTTGATTTATTTGATTTAGAAATTTGAGCACTTTTAGTGCATTTGGTGGCATCTTTGATATGTTGATTTGTTTGGGATATGAATTCTCGCCAAGGTGGAGATTGTTGAAAATTTTAGCTCAAATCTAATTTGAGTTGGTACAGACTTCTAGTCTATTGTTATCACCCTGACATTGGGGTGTCTTAGGCATCATGTGGTGGTACCTTACACCCTTGCTGACCTATGGTGGCATGAGGTAGGCATGCTGTAATATGCGAGGTGGCTTTGTGGCAATCAGCTTGCCATACGACCCTTAGACAAGAAGGATGCATTTACTTGGCACGTGAAGGCATGAATTCGGTGATTGGATACGGGTAGTTTATATGGCTTGTGGGTCAATACAAGTAGGCAGTTCGGTGGGCAGATGGCAGATAGAAGTTGGCACTAGCATGAGCTAGGCAGCTGACACTACTTCAGCTGACCGACCAAGTGGTGTGGCACTAAGGGTGCATGCCTTGCACATGACTGGCAGTTAGCATTACTGACCATGTCTGTGCATGGTTGTCCCATGTTGCAGACATTGTGGGCAGTCATGGGCAGTTATAATTTGAAGACTTGTCATGGCCAACATGCCAGCACATTGTGGCATGTGTGTGGAATCATGGGCGGTTATTGGCGGTTACAAGATTTATGCTGAATGTGTTCATGGGTTGACAAGTGTCAGCAGCATGGATTTCTCTTTCTGCACATGTGTCTAAGTAGTGAGGGATGTCCACTACATAAAATGCTTGTATATGCTAGCAACATCTAGTAACTTCCACATGCCTATATATGTGGTCATGGTCTGGAAACTTTGACACACAGGATTGTGGTTTGAGTGCTAAAGCATTTTCCTTTGTAATTTTACTTGGTGGTAATACAAGGGTTGAGATTTTATCTTGTAAAACTTCGAGTTTCTATATTTTTTGCTCTCTGTGTGTGTCTTTTTAGCACATTCATGGCTGTGACTGAGTTTAACTAAACTTAGTGCCATTACAAGGCAATTTTCGAGTCTAGAATCTTGACCCTGTGACAATTAGTATCAGAGCCAGGTTGATCATATGGCTAGCGAAAATGCTATAGAGGCAGTTTGGGAGCGTGTCACATGATTGCAAAATCTAGTGGGAACACCCCAACCAGATGAGTCTCTCTCTCTTGTCGAGTGGATGGATGATGTTGTCGTAGGGGTCGTCTCTTTGAGAGTCCTTGTCGAGCAACATGCTACTGCTGCGACAGATCGATTTACGGAGATCATGGGTGACTTTTTTGCCTTGTTTGATGCAATGAAGACTAAAGTTAAAGATTTGGAGGCAGAGTTGTCCCTCGTGAAGAAGGCCATTAGTGGTCATACAAGTGCCGCTACTACGCCGATGAATGTGAAGGTCCCTGAACCGAAGGCATTTGGTGGAACTCGAAGTGCCAAGGAGTTAGAGAACTTTTTGTGGGACATGGAGCAGTATTTCAGGGCTACTCATGTGCCAGATCGAGAGATGGTGACCATTACTACCATGTACCTCACTGGAGATGCCAAACTTTGGTGGAGGACACAGATGGAAGATGATGCTTGTCCAGTGATCAATTCGTGGGAAACACTGAAGAAGGAATTAAAGGAGCAGTTTCTTCCCTGCAACATGTCATAGGTTGTAAGGGATTTATTGAAAAGATTAAAGCACATCGGTACAGTGTGAGATTATGTTAAGGAGTTCAGTTCGTTGATCCTAGATATTAAGAACATGTCTGAGGAAGACAAACTCTTTAATTTCATGTTGGCCTTACAAAATTGGGCACAATTGGAACTTCGATGGCTAGGGGTGAAGGATTTATCCCCTGCCATGGATGCTGCAGACATCTTGGCTGACTATAAATTGAGGAAAGGCACCACGGATGTCACTACTTCGAAACAAAAAAGAAAGTCTAAGAAAAATGACAACAAGAAGGAAGGCTCCAAAAAGTTGAAGAATGGCCAGAAGGCCAAGGTGAAGGTAGATGAAAAGCAAGGCAAAGGGAAGACTAATACTAGTTGTTTCGTATGCGATGGTCTCCATCGTGCCAAGGATTGTCCGAAGCGGGAGAAATTGAATGCCCTAGTTACTGAGGAAGAGAAGGGTGATAACTCAGACTCTAACAGTCTAACAAGAGTCAATCCTTTGCAATTGTTAAATGCCCTTCATGTTGAGAGAAAACTGAAGTCCACAGATTTGATTTACATTGAGTCTTTTAATAATGATCATGGTGTGTTGGCTATGGTTGACACAAGCGCCATGCATAACTTCGTTGCTGAGCGCATGGTGCAGACACTTGGGTTGAAAGTTGTCAAGAGTCCAAACAGAATTAAGGCGGTGAACACAAGTGCACAACCTGTATATGACATGGCATACGGTGTGCATCTCTGAATAGTAAGTTGGGCTGGGAAGGTGAACCTGATGGTGGTTTTTGTTGACGATTTCGACATTATCTTGGGTATAGATTTCTTTGTGGCTGCGAAGGTGGCATTGATGCCATATCTTGATGGGTTATTTATCGCTGATAACAAACAACCATGCTTTATGTCAGGCTGCAACTGAACAAGCAAAGAAAAGAGCATAAGGGAAGAGAATGAGACACTATCGGCTATTCAAGTGCATAATGGGCTGAAGAAAGGTGCAAAGACCTATCTTACAACACTAGTGGAGATCAAGCCTGATCTTACTGTGGAAGTGCCAAATGAAGTTGCTGACTTATTGTAAGACTTTACAGATGTGATGCCATTGGAGTTGCCTAAGTCTCTTCCGCCTCGACGTTCCACCAATCACAGAATTGAGATGGTTCCTGGTGCTAAATCTCTGGCTAAAGTACCATACAGAATGTCCCCGATGGAGTTGGCAGAATTGCGTAAGCAGTTGACTAAGCTATTTGATGCTGGTTTGGTCTAACCATTGAAAGCCCCTTATGGTCCTCCTGTGTTGTTCCAGAAGAAGCAAGATGGTTCTCTGCGGATGTGCGTTGACTATCGAGCTTTGAATAAGGTTACTGTAAAAAATAAGTATCTTGTTCCTTTGGTTACTGATCTGTTCGACCGTCTCTGCAAAGCAACTTACTTCACTAAGCTGGATTTGTGTTCGGGATATTGGAAAGTGAGAATTGCTGATGGGGATAGCCAAAGACCACTTGTGTAACATGTTATGATTCATTTGAATTTCTTGTTTTGCCTTTTGGTCTTACAAATGCTCCTGCTACATTCTATAACTTAATGAATGATGTCTTTTATGACTATATCGATCGGTTTGTGGTTGTGTATTTGGTTGATATTATCATTTACAGTGAGTCTTTAGAAGACCACTTGACTTATTTGAAACTTGTAATGTCTCGACTTAGGGAACATCGACTCTATGTTAAGAAGGAGAAATTTGAGTTTGCCCAACAGGAGATCAAATTTCTGGGGCACATAGTTAGCAAGGGTTTGGTAAAGATGGACAAACGGAAGGTGCAGGCTATTTTGGATTGGCCGCCACCCACTATGGTCCCTGAACTTAGATCTTTTCTTGGTTTGGCTAACTACTATTGAAAGTTTATACAAGGCTATTCGAAGAAGGCTTCCACCCTTATTGATCTTTTGAAGAAGGATCATCCATGGCAGTGGGTTGTAAACTGTCAAGATGCTTTTGATAAGCTAAAGGCCGCAGTTGCAAGCAAGCCAGTGTTGCGGTTGCCAATGATCGAGTTTCCTTTTGAAGTGCATACAAATTCTTCTGACAAAGCAATTGGAGGCGTGGTAGTGCAGGAGGGACACCCTGTGGCTTTTGAAAGAAGAAAACTGAATGATGCCAAGAAGAAATATTCAGCCCATGAGAAGGAAATGACAGCAGTGGTGCATTGCCTTCAAGTCTGGTGAGTTTATTTGCTGGGAGCTAAGTTTACAGTTATGATAGACAATGTGGCTAATACTTTCTTTGAGGTGCAAAAAATGTTATCCCAAAGGCAAGCTCGTTGGTAAGAATTCCTTGAGGAATATGATTTTGTGTGAATGCACAAGCATGGCCTACACAACCAGGTTGTTGATGCGTTGGGTCGAAAAGGAGTTGAAGAATATGTTGCTGCAATTTCCCAAGTTGAGGCAGACTTCATGGCGAGAGTTGCCCAACATGATGCCAATGATGTTGAGTATTAAAGGCTTATTCAACAAGTCAATGAGAGAAATGTTCGATACTATTGGCTTGAAAACGATCTTCTCCATGCCAAGGGAGATTGTCTTTATGTTCATATCAGCGGGGGACTAAGGTTAGAGCTGCTTAGAGAGACACACGACCCTTAGTAGGCTAGTCACCAAGGTAGGCAGCGTATGCTTGCCTTGTTGTCCAGATCTTTTTATTGGCCAAAGATGGAGGACGACGTGAAAGCTTATGTTAATACTTGCCTGGTGTGCCAACAAGACAAGACAGAACGACAGAGGGAAGTGTGCTTGCTGTAACCTCTGTCGATTGCTGAAAAGCCATGGAGTTTAGTGTCCATGGACTTCATCTCGGGTTTGCCTAAGGTGGATGGTATGCTTTCTGTCATGGTAGTTATCGATCATTTTTCTATGTATGCTGCTTTTATCCCTGCCCCATATGCATGTCCCGTTGATGTTGCTACTGAGTTATTTTATAAGCATGTGGTGAAGTACTTCGATTTTTTCGAAGATATTGCGAGTGACAGGGTTACCCGTTTCACGGGAAGATTCTGGACGGTGATGTTCAACTTGATGGGTTCTGAGTTGAAATTTTCTACAACCAATCATCCTCAAACAGATAGTCAGACTGAACGGATGAATGCGTTGTTAGAGGAGTATTTTTGGCATTATGTGACTGCTAGTCAGAAAAACTGGTTACAATTGTTAGACAGTGCACAGTTCTGCTACAATTTGCACCGCTCCTCAACTACAAGTATGAGCCATTTTGAGTTAGCTATGGGCAACCAGCCCATCACTCCCCACGAGGTGGCTAGAACAATAACGGGTGGGCGTTATTCTGCGGCATACAGATTTGCTAGAGCTAAGTAAGAGTTCTTAGAGGAAGCTCGTGACAGCTTGGCTAAGGCAAGCTGACGAATGAAAATGTATGCTGATAAAGGAAGAAGATCGCTGGAATTTCAAGTTGGGGACAAAGTTATGCTAAAATTAACTTCTCAAATTTGGAAGAAGATTAGTGCTAAAACTGTTCGTCGTGGTCTGATTCCAAGATTTGATGGTCTATTTTTGATTGTGAAGAAGAATGTTACCTACAGATTGAAGATGCCTGAAAGGTTGAAAGTCCATCTTACCTTTCATGTTAGTTTCTTGAAGCCTTTTCAAGAAGACTTGGTGAACATGGGAAGAAAGCAAGCTCGGCGGGCACCTCCTATGATTAGGATACAGTTTGAGAGGGATGCTGAAATTATCTTTGATCACCGAACGGAGGGCCAAAGTAAGAAGAATCGGCAGACTTACTATCTGGTTAAGTGAAAAGACTTACCAGACTCTGAAGCAAGCTGGCAGAAGGATGTGACGCTGTGGCAATTTGAAGATCAAGTGCAGCAATATTTACAAACCCTACCGATGAGGACGTTGACTTCCTCTGGTGGGGGTGGTTTGTTAGCACCCTGACATTAGGGTGCCTTGGGCGGCATGTGGTAGCACCTTGCACCCTTGCCAATCCATGGTGGCATGAGGTAGGCATGCCATAATATGCGAGGTGGCTTCGTGGAAATCAGCTTGCCACATGGCCCTTAGACAAAGAAGGATGAATTTACTTGGCACGTGAAGGCATTAATTTGGTGCTTGAATGAGGGTAGTTCGTATGGCTTGTGGGTCAATACAAGCAGGCAGTTCGATGGGCAGATGGCAGACAGAAGCTGGCACTACCATGGGCTAGGCAGTTGACACTACTTCGCCTAACTGACTAAGTGGCGTGGCACTAAGGGGGCATGCCTTGTACATGAGTGGTAGTTAGCATTATTAACCATGTCTATGCGTGGTTGCCCCATGTTGTAGATATTGTGGGTAGTCATGTGCAGTTATAATCTGAAGACTTGTAATGGCCAACATGTTAGCACATTATGGCATGTGTGTGGCATCATGGGCGGTTATTGGCAGTTACATGATTTATGCTGAAGGTGTTCATGGATTGACAAGTGTTAGTAGTGTGGGTTTCTCTTTCTACACATGTGCCTAAGTAGTGGGGAATGTCCACTACATAATATGCTTGCAACTGCTAGTAACTGCCACATGTTTATATATGTGAGCATGGTCTGACAGTTTTGGCACACAGAATTGTGGCGTGAGTGTTAAGGTATTTTTCTTTGTAATTTTACTTGGTGGTAATACAATGATTGAGACGTTGTCTTGTAAAATTTCGAGTGTCTATATTTCTTGCTCTATGTGTGTGCGTCTTTTCACCATATTCATGGCTGTGACTGAGTTTTGCTGAACTTAGTGCCATCACAAGGTAATTTTCGAATTTAAAGTTTTGACCCTCTGACATTTATCATGGTTACTAAATTTGAATAGCTCTGAATAATGTAAATTTACAGTTATTTAATTAGTCTTGAACTCGATTAGCACAAGTTTAATTAGATTATATCTATTTTTCTCTTCAATAAATATGAATGTAGTATCAAATTATTGGTGTACAAGTTATTTGAAAGGAAATTTGTGCAAGTTGAGTGATTTATAATCGCTTCTCTATATATCGAATTTTGCTGCCTGTGAACGTAGACAAATTATCGAACCACATAAATTATGTCTCTTTGTGTTCATTTGTGATTATTTTGGACTTTTTTTACACAACAAATAGAACATTGAAAATATGAACTCGAGGAATAAAAATTAATGATGAAAACAAACCACATACTCATTTGTTTCTATGAATGAAAACTACCATAAGAAGTGAGATTATGTAAAAAAAGAAAAAAATTTAAATTTGTATGAATCATGAGTGGTGGGTTCAACGTAAAAGTGATACATGATATATAGTAAATTCACCGTTTTAAAAAAATAATTATTATTGGAACATTATTATTTGGAATCAACCAAATTATGAGTTAATGGTTGCGAATTGGATGGAAAGAGGATAGATGAGAATTAGCCACTTAATTGTGTATTTTATTTTTTTTATTAATTAAAAATACTAAATTTATTTCACATAGTATGTCAAGAAATACCTAATAATTCTTAGCTAGAGTTATCATGCAGTAAAAAAAAAAAGGAAAAAAAAAGAAAAAAAAGAAAAAAAAGATAACTCTGGTATATTTTCGCTCAAGATCACCAAACTTCTATGACCATCCTCAAGATTTTATTTTATGAATTTTGAGCGAATTCATAATGATAATTTAAATTATTTATTTTGTATAATTTGCATAATAAATTATTTTTACAAAAATATAATTTAATTAAATATTAATAAATATACAAACAAATGACATTTTATTGGATACTATAAACTTAGGAACCCTACGGGGGAACGACAGTCGACTGCCACACCAACCCATCTTATCTCTTATATATGTATATTATTAGGGGAAAATAAAAATTACACAAATTCAGAAATTCTCTTTCAAAGTCACAAGAAAAGGTGAATGATCGAAATGGATGGAATGCAAATAGCCCTTCCCGTACTGGGAATTGTAGCAGTTGCAGCTGTTACCTTCTATGCAGTCAGCTTTTCTGAGCTTAGAGAGGTAGGAAACTAGGAAGCGAATGGAAATTGGAAGCGGATGGAAGTTGGAAAACCCTCTCTCTCTCGATCTATATATGTATAATATATACACGATTCATTAATTGTTAATTATCGACACCAAACTGTTATTGTCATGTTAAATTGGTGCAGAAATCTTTCAGAGACTTGGATGAATCAGAAGAATCTGCGAATGGAGGAGGATTCAAGTCATCTCTCAGTTCAAGAGAAAGGCGTGCCAGAAGAAAGGGTGCTAAAGACTCCAAAGCTTGACCATTAATGCTTCAAACGAATAGTACGCAGTTCCAGTCTACGATCTATTGTGATTGTGATTATGATTGTGATTGTATTTTTATTTATTTATTATTTATATTTATATATTTTTGATTCTGTTTTCAGTCTTCTCACTCGCCAAGAATCATAGATATTCACTTCTGTTTTCATGCCGATACAAATTATTAGATTGTGAGTCTACGCACTATTTTTCTTTTCTTTTTTTTTTTGTCTGCAAAATATCAGACAAAAATAAAATAGAATGAAAAATTAGAATTTATTAATTTAAAAGAAACCTGGTACAATTTTCGGGATGGTGTTAACAAATAATCGCACCTTTTGATTCTTCTTTATTTGACTCTAGAGATTTACAGCTTGTTTTTTAATTGAACAACGAAGTCTTTCTTAATATTTGGGAAAAAGATGATTGACTTGTTAAATTGTAGACTCAAGAACTTTGAAGCTGGTTCTCAAATCAAGTGCCAATATCTTTTCAATATTTGGAAAGAGGAAGACGAATTTAGATTTTTTGTCTGTTAGGAGAAGTGGGCTACTTTCGGGTTATGCAAAAATTGTCGGAGTCTGTATTTAAATGGTATCTCTTGTTGAGTTGTTATCGTTTGGGGACTCCGCTCAAATTGCTTCAACATTCTTCCTCGATTACATGCAAGCCTTTGATTCAAAGCACTAAAGGTATATGATTTCCCTTGAGCATAAGCACTTGAGCATACATATAGGCCGTCAGGTTTATCCTTCTTAGGATCTTTTTTTTTTTATTTTAAAAATATATGTTACATGGTAAAACAAACTCTTATTTTTTGAAAAATGGAAGCCGAGGCTTGCTGACGGTAGTCTGGGGCTTAAGTCCTCTTGGCGCTAGTTGGGCGCTCGTAGAGCACTTGCTTAGCGCTCTGCGAGCACTTGAGTATCTGAGCGCTCGCTAGGTGTTTAAACGCCTCGACGACTCTTCTTTTTCAGAGTGCAGCGCTGACAGAGTTGAGCGCTTACCTTTTGTTGCTTTTCTAGAGAGCAGCGATTGTAGAGTGCTCAACTCAAGTGCTTCATTAGAGCGCTTGAAAGAGCTTGAAGGGCACTTGAGCCTTTTTGAGCGTGTGTTGAAGCGTGCTCGCAGAGCGCTTACTAGGTGCATGAGTGTCACGCCCCAAACTTCGGGTCACGTGAAACACCCACAAACAACCAAACATAACACCCAATTCGAGAATACACTCTCAATATAAAATATACAAGCATTGTATATGATCGCCAGAAGGCTTACATTACACAGTTTTAACATCGAAAAAATATGTAAACATACATGATACAGAAAGGATAAAAAGGAAGATTATAGATCTTTCGCCCCTCTGGCGCCTCCAGATCAACCTGCGCGATCGGTACTTGAAAAACATTTCAAATCTCACACCGTGAGTCATAATTTAGCAGAAACTAGACAAGCATGCAATATAAGCTAGCCATGCTAGGAAAACGAGGTGCAGTTTTTGATTCTCTTTCAAGTCATTAAAACAAATTTCACAAGCAACGAGAAAGCGAGGATAAAAACCATTTTTGACTCACATGAGTCTTAAAAATGATTCCTTTGTGTTACGACTCCCTCAGGTCATAAACATAGTTTAAAAAAATTGATTTATTCGTCCCGATATGCATTTCATGCAATCCATATATCTTCTTGGACTTTTACCAAGGGACCGCAACCCCTAACTGATGCAACACAATTGCATATAATCGGCTCTCACAACCACAATAACCGTTCTATCACATAGATACAGATCTATACACAACAGACATCCTTACATATGCCTAAACCACAGGATAAAACTGTATGCCACGGATAATATTGTATACCACGGGATATGACTGTATACCACGGGATAAGACCATATACCACGGGATAAAATCGCATCATACGGAATAATACCGAACACACATATGCATAAATAAACCAAAGTTTAATGCATATGACCATACCACATGCACCACCAGCATGCGCTCCAAAGATCCAACCCATACATGCCTAATAAAACTCTGAGTTTTGAAGCATGCAACCATGTTACATGTAACGATATCAAAACCATGTAATTCACATACATAATCCGTACGTAAATAAACTATAGTTATAAATGCACAAAGCCAGTTATAAACGCATATAGTCATATATAACTTCACATCATGACACCACCCGCCAAATAACCTGATGTCCACTTACATGGTCAACCAACAACCCATAGAACCAAGCCTAACCTGAAGGCTAACACTAAACCACTCAAACCATGAGGTCAAAAAACACCACCTTCCCAAAAAGGACCACGGGCCCAACACGCCCCACATCCAACGAAGAATAAACACCACGCACCTAACCGTGCACCAACACCTGCATCTAACCATGCATGACACCCCCGAGGATGCTACTTACCAAATCACCCGAGGCCACGACACGACCCCCGTAGCCACATCGCAACCAACCGAACTCCAAAAAGAATCCAATAGTATTTCGGTCGACTAATCCCATATATCAATCAACCGAATACCATTGAAAACCAATTGAAAATCGAGACCCAACCACAAAACAACAAAACACAACAGCCTAAGATCTAGTCGACTGGACCCCCTTCCAGTCAACCCAAACACCCTACTGGAATCTCGCCAAAAATGCCCAAACACACTGTCTAGTCGACTGACCCTCAAATCTAGTCGACTGGACCCATAGAACCATGATCCAGTCTACTGGACTCCTCGATCCAATCGACTGACCCCACACGAAAATAGTTTTCGAGCTACGGGTTTCAAGCTCTAAACCTCGAATCAATGCCTCCAAATTCTCATCCAACACCCTCAGACATACACACGCCCAAGCCTAACACCAAAGCCTTGAAAGAAACACCCAACACCCGATTTAATCCACCGAAATCGACGAAAAATAGGTTTTAAATCCAAAACCCAACTTGAACATAAAATAGTTTTTCATATAGTTTTAATCAATAAAAACACGCACAATTACACGTAGCACTCTTACAAGACATGAGAGTCTAGGATCCTACCTCGGTGAGTTAAAAACTCCACACCTTGAACCACGTGCAAAATTGAATTTCGTCGGAATAAAATTCTGTCCGGATGGATGCGTAGACCACGATGCCAATAACAAGGATCCGCTGTTGGATCGTCGAAAATCGAGCCCCGGGCCCTCGAAAAGTTAGAGAGAAGGTAGAGAGAAAAAGAAAGAAACTTACCTGAGAAGTTTTGAAAATATCTTTTAAAAATATCTAACACCAGATATTTATAGGCCACGAAAATATTCTTTTTTTTTCTTTTGAAACCCACATCACAGCGCCTAACAACCCCGGGAACCAACCCCGCATGCATATCTAAACTCAAACATGCATAAAAAAGTATATAAATATGCTGCAACGAAAACACTAAACGCGTGTTGAAAAACGTCGAAAAAAAGAAAACGGGTCAGGGTCTCATAACTCTACCCCTTTGAAGGAATTTTGCCCCGAAAATTCAACACATGGTCAAAGAAAATAAACCGTTGATCGCAATCGACACAGGCATACGAGATGGTCAGCCAAACCATTCATAGGATATAGTCAAATAAGGTTAGGCTTCCTAAACAACGGCCAACTATCTCAAAGACACGGGATCTACAACTCTCTCCAACCTCACATCCTCACCAATCACTACCTCAACACAGCACACCACCCACGGGATCCATCACCAACTCCCAAACAGATGCAGCAAGAAAACTGGCCCAAAGCCTGCATACTCAGAAAATACCTTTGTGCACTGGAGAAACATCTGTATCATTAGGCACGATCGGCGCCCTAGATGAACTAGGAGCTATAAGAGCATACGCTCGGGGCAATGTCGCTCTGGCCTATCTGCCATAACTTGGCACTATCGGCTGTCGTACCGACTGGACTGAAGTACTCCCACCTACAATCTAAGAAGTCTGAACTGCAGGATGCTGCTTTCGATCCTGCACAAATGAACCCTCTGGTGTGCCCACTGTACTCGGCGTGCTCTTCCTCTGAGGACAGGTCCTGCAGATATGTCCAGTCTGACCACATCGTTAGAAAATATGCAGCTCCCTCCCCTGTGACTCATCCGGTACGGAACTCTGAGACTGCCTCGGCTGCGAGCAATCTGGCACACGATGCCCCGACTGTCCACATCGATAACATCTAACCTCCCTCTGCTCTAGTCTTCTAGATGAAGCCACTGATGGTGCTGGTACTGAAAACTGCTGTGATCCAGATGGATAAAAGCTATGACCAGAGGACCTCTGTCTCTTGCTGGAATGCTCACCTGTCTGCACCTCTGTCCCACCCTGAGGTGTCATGGCCTCCCTAGAAGCTCGAATCTTAGCTATAGTGTTCTCAACCCTCACTGCTGCCTCTACCAGCTCTGTGACCATGCAGAGTCCCATTTTAGCCACATGCTCCCTGATCGCCGGCCTCAAGCCTCGCTCAAACCTCATCGATCGCAGCTCATCTGTGCTCATCAACTCCGGTGCAAACTGGGAGAAACTCGTAAACCTGGCCTCATACTGCATGATGTCCATAGTCCCCTGGGTGAGAGTATAGAATTCCTCCCTGTATAAGCACCTCTTCGAAGCTGGGAAATATTTCTCCAGAAAAACTCCTGTAAAGGCTACCCATGTGACCCTCACCGTGTTTCTGGCATATCTTCACCACTGATGAGCATTACCTCTCAACTGAAAAGTGGCAAAAGAAACTCGCAACTCATCCTCAGCTATCTGCAACGTGTCAAGGATCCGGGTCACCAGCTCTAACCACTCTGTTGCTATAATAGGATCAAGATCTCCAGCAAAGGTAGGTGGGTCTATACGCCTGAACTCCCGCATCGTTACTGTGGCCCTTGCCTCAGGCACTCCCTCTCTAATGGTCTCTCCTCTAGTGGCCTCAACCAACTAACCGATGGAACCCACCAGTGCACGCAACAACTCTACCGCATCAACAGATCCTTGTGGGATCATTTGCATCCGCAGCATTAGGGATAAGAACATCCCCACGGCCAACACCACGGCCACGGCCTTGACCATGGCCTCGCCCTCTCCTCGCAGACATCGTGTCTATATAAAAAAGACAGAACATAAGACGCATCACATAGCATGAAAATAAACGCTAACCACATAAGCATGCTAATACATAGCCACATAGGTTCATGCTAAATAAACTCCACATAACGAGGATAACCAACAAAAATGGCGCGTCAATCTGGACAACCTACTTAGATTTTCTGCTAAAAATCACGTCAGCTAAACGTATTTCTAACTTGGCTCCCAAGTGTGTTAATCCAAGCGCCCGAAAGCAGGACTAATCAATCCCACGGTTCAATCCACATGCTCACATATACCCAACATCCTCATGCTTTACATGTCAACACGTTCATGTTATCAAAGTATCTAAACACATACAATTAAGCACACGCAATCAACCTTACACGGGATACACCGTCTTTCCACGGCTCTAGGTATTCGAACTCAGAGCTCTGATACCAAGTTATCACGCCCCAAACTCTGGGTCACGTGAAACACCCACAAGCAACCAAACATAACACCCAACCCGATAATACACTCTCAATATAAAACATACATGCATTGTATATGATCGCCAGAAGGCTTACATTACATGGTTCCAACACCGAAAAAACATGTAAACATACATGATACAGAAAGGACAAAAAGGAAGACTACAGATCTTCTGTCCCTCAGGCTCCTCCAGATCAATCTGTGTGATCGGTACCTGAAAAATATTTCAAATCCCACACCGTGAGTTAAAGCTCAGTAGAAACTAAACAAGCATGTAATATAAGCTAACCATGCTAGAAAAATGAGGTGCAATTTTTGACTCTCTTTCAAGTCATTAAAACAATTTTCACAAGTAACGAAAAAGCGAGAATAAAAACCATTTTTGACTCGCACGAGTCTTGAAAACGATTTCTTTGTGTTACGACTTCCTCAAGTTGTAAACATAGTTTAAAAAAATTAGTTTATCCGTCCTTATATGCATTTTATGCAATTCATATATCTTCTCGGACTTTCACCGAGGGATCGTAGCTCCCATCTGATGCAACACAAATGCATGTAACCGGCTCTCACAACCGCAATAACCGTTCTATCACATAGATACAGATCTGTACACAACAGACATTCTTACACATGCCTAAACTACGGGATAAAATCGTATGCCACGGATAATACCGCATACCACGGGATAAGATCTTATATCACGGGATAAAACCGCATCCTACGGAATAACACCGAACACACATATGTATAAATAAACCAAAGTTTAATGCATATGACCATACCACATGCACCACCAGCATGCGCTCCACAGATCCAATCCATACCTGCCTAATAAGACTTTGAGTTTTAAAGCATACAACCACATTACACGTAACGATATCAAAATCATGTAATTCACCTACATAATCCGTACATAAATAAACTACAGTTATAAATGAACAAAGCTAGTTATAAACGCACATAGCCATACATAATTTCACATCATGACGCCACCCGCCAAATAACCTGACGTCTACTCACATGTACAACCAACAACTCATAGAACCAAGCCTAACCCGAAGGCCAACACTAAACCCCTTAAATCACGAGGTCACAAAACACCACCTTCCCAAAAAGGACCATGGGCCCAACACGCCCCACATTCAACGAAGAACAAACACCACACACCAAACTGTGCACCAACACCCACATCTAACCATGCATGACACCCCCGAGGATGCTACTTACCCAATCACCCGAGGCCACGACATGACCCCCGAAGCCACATCATAACCAACCGAATCCAAAAAAGAATCCAACAGTATTTCGGTTGACTAATTCCATATATCAATCAACCGAATACCATTGAAAACCAATTAGAAACGAGACCCAACCACAAAACAACAAAACACAACTGCCCAAGATCTAGTCGACCCAAACACCCTACTGGAATCTAGCCAAAAATGCCCAAACACACTATTCAGTCGACTGACCCTCAAGATCCAGTTGACTGGACTCACAGAACCATGATCAAGTCGACTGGACTCCTCGATCCAGTTGACTGACTCCACGCGGAAATAATTTTTGAGCTACGGGTTTCAACCTCTAAACCTCGAATCAACGCCTCCAAACTCCCATCCAACACTCTCGGACATACACACGCCCAAGCCTAACACCAAAGCCTCGAAGGAAACACCCAACACCCTATTTCATCCACCGAAATTGACGAAAAATAGGTTTTAAACCCAAAATCTAACTTGAACATAAAACAGTTTTTCATGCAGTTTTAACCGATAAAAACACATACGATTACACGTAGCACCCTAATAAGACATGAGAGTTTAGGATCTTACTTTGGTGAGTTAAGAACTCGACGCCTTGAACCACGTGCAAAATCGAACTTTGTCGAAATGAAATTTCGTCTAGATGGATGCGTAGACCACGTTACCAATAGCGAGGATCCGCTGATGGATCGTTGAAAATCAAGCCTCTGGCCCCCAAAAAGTTAGAGAAAAGGCAAAGAGAAAAATGAGGAAACTTAGCTGAGAAGTTTTGAAAATATCTTTTGAAAATATCAAACGCAAGATATTTCTAGGCCACGAAAATATCTTTTTTTTTAAACCCGCATCACAGCGCCCAACAACCCTGGGAACCAATTACGCATGCATATCTAAACCCGGATATGCATCAAAAAGCATATAAATATGCTATAACGAAAATACTAAACGCGCGTTAAAAAACACAAAAAAAAGGGTCAACGTCTCACATTGAATTCCCAGACCCAATTTTTGGTCCAATCATAAACCAGCCCTTTTGGTATAGAAACTAACATGCTTTGTTCATTAGGGTTTAAGGAGATATTTTTGAACATTGAAGCCACCACTAGGTCTCTCTATTTTGATGGGAACAACTATTGGAAAGTGAATCTCAAGAGCTGATGACAGTGCATATAGATTATACTAAAAAAGATATGAGAACCCGGTAAAAACCTAACTCGATGGAATAAAGATTATACCTTCGAGATCTCTCTAATTTAATCTCGTCTCAGCACCCAAATAGAAATCTCTTGAATGGATGCATGAATCAAAAAACCATCAACACCTTAGACCTTCTGTCGTATTTTCATATACATAGTCACGAACAAACGGCGGGCTTTGGTTTTCGTAATCAAACCTTAATTTGGTTTCCCCTTTTTCTTCAATATAACGAACGAACTAAAAAACCTTAGCTGGTAAAGCGTTAAGTGGTGTATATATAGGTTACGACAAGAGCTTAATGAGTAAATAAGATTCTGGCTTCTTATGTAATTAGAAAAAGTTTAATCCAATCCGAATTAAATTCCTAATCCATAAATTATAACTCGTACTTCTAAAGAATTATAATTGCACTTCTGACATTATTTCAAAATAATTTTAACATTTTTTTTCTTATTTATCTCCCATGTTAAGACTATAGATATCCGTCGATTAAATTAAATTATTGACAATTTTATTTAATTGACCACTTATAATTTTTTTAAGATTTTTTACTTAACTTATTTGATATGTTAGATACAAAATCTACCTATAGGTTTGACATAACCAAAACGTATAAGTTTGTTTAAGAGGTATCATCAATGCTTATACTGGGACGTAGATTTAATTAATAATTAATATTCACCATTCATGGTATACTGTTATCCAATTCACTGAGCTTATTGAACTATAAAAGATCTTACTCTTTTATGAATTAAAATAATAAACATTAAATATATGTGTATATTAAATACGTTGGGAATAAGAGTATAAGTACTCATAAGAACCATGAATTATTAATTATTTTATACGGTTAGTATAAAAACAATTACCCCAATACAATCTTATTTAATACGCACAAAGTATACTTACACAGTGAGTTAGAACTATATCATTTTTTTATAATCAAGATAGGCCTATTAAAACACCGTGCTATTGTTCTACCGGTGGTGTGCCAAGTTTCATCTAAGACTGTGAGCAAAAAGTGTATAATGTGTACTTACACAGTGAGTTGGAACTATGTCATTTTTCATAATCAAGACAGGCTTATTAAAATTTTGTGCTATAGTTCTACCGGTGGTGTATTCAGTTCCTTCTAAGATTGTGAGCAAAAAATTTATATTCTATAAGAATCGATAATATGATATTCTGTGTGTAAATCAAACTCTATACACTATAGTATCTACTATGTAAAATAAAAGATACACATGTATAACATTAAATAAATAATGCAGTGCAAATATTGCTCATACAAATTCTCATTATAATGGAATAACAAATTTTATTAATGAATAAAATAAATATCAAAATCTATTACACAAAAATATGGATTGCAGTTTATATCCTTAACAATTTCTGTAAGGGCCCGTGTTTTCAAATACAGGATTAGAATACTAATAGTGAATTCTCAACATTAATCGAAAATTCGTAAAACTCTAAAAGTAGTTCTCAAGGTCACGCGTATGCCGAAAACTCTAACTTGAGATAAAACGACTCGATTTTTTAAAGATTGAACCTATAACTTAGGGTAAGCGCAAGACTAATCCGAGATTAGCCCAAGAAGTCACCGAAAGCTCAAAAGATAACCAATGGAAGTTCAGCCCTAGACCTAACAAGAGTTGAGGACTAAAACTCCAATGAAGCCTAAAACTTCAACAAGGCCCAAAAGCAAAAATAAGGCCTAAGAAAAGATTATGGCCCAATTTAAATTAAAGGCCCAATTAGCAAATTAAGCCCAAAAATAATAAAAAGAAAGCCCATGGGTTAAGCCCAATCAAAATTAAAAGAAAAGTCCAAATTTAATTCTTTTGGCTCAAAATTTTAAAATTTAAGAATTATTAATTACAAAATCATTTAATAAAAAAAGGGGTGAAACTCCAAGTGGCCAGCTCCCATAGGGAGTTGTGCATAAAAAGTACAAAAAATGTACTTTTTGTATTTTGAGTAGATTTGCATTGGGAACATGCAAACTTATACTGTATTTGAACTTTTTCAGTATAAATGGAGCTATTTTGGATAGTTTTAATATTTTTAAATTCTACAAAATTAATTCTAAAATAAAATTAAACTCTAGAAAATTAAGTAAGTATTATACAATAGTTACCTTTTGTGTCAAAATATCTTTTTGGGTATCTTGAACATTTTTCTACTTAATTTTAGTTAAAAGAGTTTTAATCAGCTAAAATTTTTTCAATTCTTCATCATTAATCAAGTGACAATACACTACTCTACTAGTCTATAATTATGAAAAAATTCCTAAACTTATTCTAATTAATTATCAAAAAAAACCTAGGTAAATACATCTCAAGTCCTTTCTTAAATCTATAAATAGAAGACCAAATTCTACCCATTTCCCCTATAATTTTTGGCCCAATAGGTAAGGATAGAGAGAGAGAGAGAGAGAGAGTCTCCAAGAAAGAAGAAAAAGGAAGAAGAAGAAGAAGGAAGAAAAAAGAAGGAAGAAAAGGAAGAAAGAAAGTCTAAAGCTAAGCCCTCTATCTTTTTTGATCAAGATCATCTAGGTAGAAACTTCTACAACTCATTTTAACCATCTATTCTAATCCCTCTCTTTAACAAATAATATGATCTAAGTAGCTATAAACAAGAATAGAAACAAGAAGGTTCGAAAAGAATCAAATAGGAGATAGCGTTGTTGTCATGTATGGAATGACGTCTTGTATTTTGTTTTCTTTCAAAGGGTTGAATAAGAGTGATATGCCAATATTTGAACCTTTGGAATATACAATTTTTAGAGTTTAAATAACATATATGGACCCAAAAAATAAGTTAAATAAGAGTAGGAACAAATTTACCGAAGAACAACTAAGAAACAGCTCCCTTTCTTCTCATACTCGAATTTTTTGGTGAACTTAAAAGTGTGTTATTCAAAACCTATTTTTAATGGAACTTCATGAGACTATTTTTAGCATGTGTGATTTTTGCTAGAACCCAAAATGGAGTCTAAGTACCCAAAACATAATTTTTATGCTTCGACGCCAAACGAGCAGAAACACGGTCCACTTTGCCGATTTTTAGAAACTTCCAAAAAAATCACCTAAGGTCAAGTTTTATATTCGGAGTTAGATTCTTGAGTTATCTTTCATATAAAAGTTATTTGGAGTGATTTGACCGGACAGGTTTTCCTAAAACTCAATTTTTTCAAATAGTGTCATTTTTGGACCTCTTATCTTCAACGAATTTTTGCCTTAGTTTAGAGACACCTCCTGGCTTAGTGTCTACATATGAAATGGTCCTAACATGTATATCTATCACCCTATAAAATATCATGGCAAACACATGTCTCTAAGTATAGTAAATGAATTTTACAAGCAGTACCTAAGATGCTGAATTTTTAAAGAAGTTGATTAGTGATGGTTAAGTGTATGAATGCTTGTGTTATGTTTATATCTTGCCTTGAATAAGACTTGTTGATGTTATTTTGGTACTCAAAGCATATTTAGAAGTAATTAGACATATTGTGAAGGAAGCATGAGTAGTGGACCTAGTGCACGTATAGGGAACTGAACAATGAACAATGAATAAACTTTATTCTTCAAAACAAACTTGAGATTTTGACATGGGGAGGGTTGTGTATTGTGATATGGAGATGAGGAAGGGTCTATAACATCATGTGTCATGCTATGTCATAAGTTGTGCCTTGTTTTGATCAAAGTATGAGTTTACTGGATCTTAGCCATGTACGAGTGTACAAGTATGAGTTTACTATAGTATGAGTTTACTATCGGTGAGCTGTACATTATGGCTATTAGCCCAGTATGAGTTTATTGAACGTTAGCCGTGTACAAGTGTACATAGTATGAGTTTACTAATTGGAAAGAATGATGTGCGAGGGCAAGGCGTATGGGAACATAGTGTATGGGAACGTATGGTACCATATTGGTGAGGCCCGTTAGAGTTAACACGACATTATGCAATTTTTGGGTTTGGGTTTGGGTTCTCGGGTGGGAACCGAGGAAGAAACTTTTCTTTGAGAACATGAACTTTTGATACCGGAAACAATGAGAACATAGAGGTTTTAGGTTGAGCCTTTGAAACTATTAGTGTATAGTTGAGAACGAGAATATGATAGTGTGAACTACGAGAACATAGTAGTTTTAGGTTGAACCTTTGCATCTATTAGCGTAGTTGACAACGAGAACTTTGGTAGTATGGACAATAAGAACATAGTGAGATAGGTTGATCCCTTACATTAAAAAGTGTATATCTTTGTGTATCTCGTATTTGTATATTGTTGGAAATTGGTGTTTTATGGGAAGGTTAGCTGGGTTATAGTTGTTCCTCTGAGCATGTAGCTCACGGCATTCTAATGCCAGGTGAAAAAGGAGTGTACGAGGAGGCAATTCCAACGAAAGATGAGGAGCACTGGACTCTCCTCGGCATAGGAGAAGAAACCACTAAAGAATTCTAAAATTAGTTTAGAAATGCAGTATTTTAATTCTATAACTCTCATGCACTTTTTGTAATATTGAAAATTCTCTTTTGATATGTTAAAGTCTCCCTTCTTTTGACTTAATCTTTTAAGTCGAGTTAATTACTTATAAGTGAAATGGATAGTATATGTTTTTTTAAAAAGAAAAAATATATTTGCTATTTTCACAAATAATTAAATAAAGAGTCTTTTAAATGATGTGTCCAAAAAGTGGGCTGTCACAGCTTGGTATCAGAGCTTAGGTATACGAAACCCTAGTAGCCTTGGGAAATGGGTAGGCCTAAGTTCTTTTGTGTGAATTATATATGTACATATATTATTTGTAACTATTATATATCACACCTTATTAAAGAATAATAAAGCAAGTATAAGAAGAATAGTTATTTCAAGGCATTTTTACCATAAATCTTATTTGAGCCACCCCGTTTATGCCTTATCGCAATGTCTATACTATGGATGATGAGTGGGACTACGACCTCGAGGAAGACACAGACTCGGAAGAAGAAAGCTGCTTTGAGTTCGATTCAAATGAGGCACCACTGCTAGAATCTGACGAAGACGAGACTACAAATACCAAAGTGTATCGTAGCATTCAAGGATGTCGGCGAGACTTCAAAATTGCATCGCTAATCTATGCCAGAATGTTTCTAGAAGTTTGATGTGCGTGGAGAGATGAAACGTTTCCTCGTTTCTTGGGCCCAATAACCATACTAAAGAGGCTCGTCGAACAAAACTACCACTTGGATGTACCACGTAGATTTGGTAACAGAATAGGGAACTCTATTAGTGCAAAATGGCTACGGATTCAACCACCCCGAGACGTGAGAGGGATCATAACCCCATGTGACCCCAATCTAGACTTCGATAACCTGGACACTTACAAAGAAATTCCCATTGCCATCACCAACCAAGCCGTAGGAGACCCTCTGCACAACATTACGTAGAAGTCCAATGGAAATGTTACGGAATTCAAAAAGCAAACTGGGAGGACGAGAGCAAAGTTCAATGGTTCTACCCCCATCTGTTTAATTGAACCTTATCATGATGTATCTTTCATGTGTTGTTTTCCTTTTGTTGTAGTACTCAGTGATTATACCACTAGAGTTTTGAGATTCTGTTTAAGTAGTAACACTCAGTGAGTCGTCTCACTCAAGCAACTCCATGCTTGTAACTCATATGCAATAAAATCTTAATGAAATGCTTTTGAGTTACATGGTGTGTACTTTGTTTTTAAGTTGATTGTGTGAACCGTAATGTCTCGTGCACTTAAGAAACTCAAACTTAAACGAACAAATCAAGAAAATAAAATCCTTATTTTCTTTTCTTGTAGAAATGTCTGGACAAAGAGGTAGAGGTAGAGGATGAGGGATCCAACCTGAAACTCCCGAAGTCCTTAATCAAGACCTACCTCACTATGAAAACAGCCAAGACCATGGATTAGGAGAACTAGCCCAAGCTCTGAGAATATTAGCAACTAACATAAACTCCCACCCGCCACAAGTCCTTCGTGACTGAGCTTGGTTATTGTCTGAATTTCGGAGACAGAGTCCTCTCATATTCAATAGAAACACCACTCCACGTCTAGCCGAAGGATGGCTGAGAGAAAACAACAAGATGATGGATATCATGAATCTGGAACACGACGGCGATAAGGTTGCACTAGCAACATATCAGTTAGAAGGTGAAGCTGATTACTGGTGGGAGATAACCCAAATCACTATGGATGTAATGACCCTTAGGCCCGTTTCGAAGAACTCTTTCTCGAGAAATATTTCCCTACCACCTCTAAGGAAGATTTGGTTCAAGAACTTCTGAATCTCAGGTAAGAAAAATTATCAGTGACTCAATATGCCAACCGGTTCGAAGAACTTAGTCGTTATGCACCAGCCATAACTCCTGATGAAATGTCAAAAGCAAGGAAATTCGAATGGGGACTAAAGCCGACACTGAGAGGAAAAGTGACTGTCCTACAGCTAACCACATATGGACAAGTAGTGAAAACAGCTCTAGTTGTAGAAAGAGAGCTGAACGATTCTAGAAGAATTTGTGATCAGAACAGGAAGGGAGGACCAGCTCAAAAGGGACCGATTCGAAACAATAGAGGAGAAAATGCCCAGAAGCCTTATTCCCAACCTCCGCCGAAGTTTCAACCTAGAAACATTGATAAGAATGGGAAATGCTACAAGTACAGAAAAGAAGGACACCTGATCCGCGACTGTCCCATATGGTTATCAAGTAACCCCAATGCACCCTTAGGCAACAACTCACAAGCCCCGGTCAATGGAACATGACCTATCTATCAGGCCAAGCATGGACAAGCAAGAGGCTTCAGTACAGCTAGGATGCCCATAGCTCCAAGAGTCTTCACAATTCAAAAGGAGGAAGGATATTACCCCACAATCATTCAAGGTACCCTCACACTTTCAAATTCCTAGGTACAAGTCTTATTTGATTCTGGCACTTTGCATTCTTTTATGTCTTCTACTTGTGTTACTGCATTAAGTTTGGAACACGAACCCCTAAAATCTGCAATGAGTGTAACATCACCCTTAGGAGGAGATGTTCGAGTAGAACTTGTCTGCAAATCTTGTGACATTGAAATCTCGGGTCTCCGTCTAACATGCGACCTTAGAGTTATCAAGATAATTGATTTTGATATCATACTTGGTATGGACTGGCTATCTAGCCATCGAGCTATCATAAATTGTTATCTTAAGAAAATCACTGCCTATACCTTAGACGGGACATGATTTTTGTTTAAGGGGGATAGATCCTGTGTTCTTCCCTAAGAAGAGTTTTAAGACCTTAGCAAAATGTTAAGGATAGCTGGCTAGCGGCTTTGACTCCAAAATGAGGAGATTCAGCTCGAAACAAAACTAGCAAGTGTAGTCTGTGTTAGTTTAGGCAACCCAAGAGGGGGTGAATTGGGGTTTTCAACAATAATAATAATTTTAAAATTTTTTTTCAAAACCTTTGAATTTCACAAATAAATATAGCAATAAATATGACAGCAAAAAATTAAAGAGGTTAAGGAGAGAGAAAATAAACTAGACACCAAGAGTTATAGTGGTTTAGCTTCTTCCAAGCCTACGTCTGCTCTTCAAGTCTCTCTTTGAGAATATTCACTAAGATCGAATGCTTCATATGCGCATTTAAAAGCCTTTTACAGCCTTAAGAAGTTCTTAAAAAATAATTTTCTAATTTTTCTAAACTCTCTCGAGCTCTTCTTTAAGATGTTTACTCACTCTCTTAAAGGATTAAGAGTGACTCACCATCTATTACAATAAATGTGAGAGAATCAAAGATTCACCGACTAACACTTTTTACAAATAATTGAAAATAAATAAGCTAAAGAGTGATAAAATTGGCTGGAGGAGTAAATGAGCAGTTAATGTTTCTTGAAAGATTTGAGCTTTGATTTCAAGTAATAGAATAGTGTCTAGAGATTTGAAACTCTGAAAATTAACTTTTTATATAGTCATCTAAAGTAAATAACCATTGGTGGGTTTGTGGAGGCAATTAATACTCTAAAATCCTACTGTTGGAACCAGTGCGAGAGTTGAAATTCATCGTAGGTGTCAGCTCAAAGTCCTTTTGTTTCGATACAAAATATCTAGAGCTTAATTCTTCAAGTGATTGTGTTGACTCAGTTCTTCGTTGGTGTCGATCTTATATTTGCATTTATCTTACCCACACAGTGGTGTCGACTCATGAAACATCTGGTATCGACCTCATGCATTTCTTCAGTTTTCTAGGTGAGACTTTGCTGTCGATTCATATCTTTATTGGTGTCGACCTATTTTGTCAAAACAGCTACTAGAAGTTCGATGTCGACTCAAAAACACTGTGGTGTCAACTCATAAAATTACAGTCAGCCTCAGGACTTTTAGAGTCAACTTATCTTCATTTGGTGTCGACTTAGAAAATCTCAGAGAGTCTCGGTTGTTTTGGAGTTGACTCAACTTTGTTTGGTGTCGACCCAAAACTCTTATTTTCGAAAGGAACCTTTGTGTCGACTCAGGAATCTTTGGTGTCGACCCTTTTTGACTTGGAGTCTTAAAATGACTTGTATTTCTGGTGTCGACTCATTTCTCTTTAGTGTCAACTCATTTTGTTTTTCAGAGGGTGTTTAGGTGTCAACTCATGTGAATTTAGTATCGACCCGTAAAATCTGAAGTTTGGAACCCGAAGGATCGTTTGGTGTCGACTCAAAATACTTTGGTGTTGACCCAAAATGAATTTCGATCCAATACTAGAGGTGTCGGCCCAAAATCATTTGGTGTCGACTCATTTGAGTTCTTGAAACATCTTAAGCAAAGTAGTTAAGGTGTCGACCCTAAATTTTATTTGTGTCGACACACTTGAGAATTTCAAGCGTGCTTTGCCTTAAGGTATCGAATCAATTATTAATTGGTGTCGACACAAAACATTCTTTACAAGAACACTGAGCGTCAACTCATTTGATACAAAGTGTCAACACAAATGGCATAAGGTGTCGACTCATTTGTCATGAAGTGTCAACACTTACCTTTTTAGAAATAATTAAATATAATCATTTTAAATCAATTTAATTAAAAAAATAAATTATAAAAATCATCAAAATCTAATTCAAAAGTCCTTTGGCTAACAATCTCTCCATTTCTTTTGATGATTACAACATTTTTTAAAAAATAATTTAAAAAGAATTTTGGACAAGGGTTCTCCCCTTATCTCTATGCCTTAATCAATATTTGCAATCACAACAAGGAGACATTCAACAGTTAATATAAAATCTATTTTCAATAGAATTTGAAACATTAGAAGCATTTTGAATTCATTAAAACTGTGCATCAGTCAAAAGTGCTTAAAATTTCAACAGTTATTAGGGTTTACCATCCATACCATATTTAAGCCATCTAATCAACACATTTAGAAACACAATCAAAGTAAGAGATGACCAATAGTTATATAAAAATTGAGTTTTACCATTTATGAGCACAAAACATTGAAAGTCATACAACAACATATAATTGTTTTTCAAAAACAACCAATAACCATCAAATGTATGTTGTCAACCATTCACAAACATTCACCTGGACAAAATAAAAATGTTTTTCATCAACCAAAACCACAAAACAGAAATGAATGTTTCAAAGATACATCTCCTCTTTCAAAAAAAAAAAAAAAAAGAACTTTAAACTTCTTGATCTTCTTTTTCTTCTCTTCCTTCTTCTTCTTCTTCTTCTTCTTCTTCTTCTTCTCTTCCTTCTTCTTTTCTTCTTCTTCTTCTTTGTTTTCCTTCTCCTCTTTTTGTATCATCAAAAAGACTCCATCAAAGGTCATCCATTTGCCTCTGGAATGCTTCCTTCTCTTTTTGCATCTTTTTCATTTCATATGCCTTCTCCCTGGAGGAGGCTGCTCTTTTATCTTTCTTCTCAGCTGCTTCCATGGCTGCAGAAGTGGCTTCCAATGCCAGGTCTGCTTTTCTCTTTAGTTTGGCTGCCTTCTCTTCTTTGGTTTTCTTGGGATTGAATTGATTGGCTCTGTAATGATCCGGTTCGGACCCTAATATTAGTGATGGATAGTCCACGAGACCATAGAATACGGAGAAGGTTCAAAACTCTAATTCGAATCGAAAATCCAAAATTCGGCCCAAAAATCCTAAAAGGGTCCAAAACACAAGCAACAAAACTTTAGCACCCGGAGAGTCTCATAACATTCTAAATAAAGTAAATATCACGAAATAATAAATTAAAAATAAAAAATTCTCATAAATAGGGTAAAATGACCATTTTACCCCTAATATAGCAAAAAATCTTAAAAACTCACATTTGGATACATAGATACCCTAAATTAAGGATTTAAGCACCAATAAGTAGTAAAAGATAAAATAACATCAAAAATAACAAAAATACCCCTTAGTGGCTGACCACCATGGGAAGAGTGCCAAAAAGTGACTTTTTAATTTCTTTTTAGCTTAAAATGATGACAAATATTTTAAATTAAGCATTATGATAATCTAATACTTGTTGAATAAGTAATATACATAATAATATAGTGTTATAGGTCAACAAAAACAAACAAATTATTGTTGAAATTCATATACAACAAAATAAGTCAAAAAATCATATATTACCAAAATTGCTTAATTTGACTTAAAAGACTACATTTATTTAATCAATTACTATGAAAACTATGATAATATATGAAAATACTATATTTCTCATAAACATACTAAAATAATAGGTCTTAGTAGGAAAGGGCACCAAAAAGATATATCAAATTAACTTTTAATACATTTTCTTGCACAATAGGGGCACGAAAACTAAGAAAAACCTCTTAATTGATGGGGGATCAGATTTTTGTCCCCCGAATTGACCCATAGCTCTGTTTATCTTCCCCATGTATAATTTTTAGCTCTCAAAAGTTGAATCAATTCAAATCAACTCAAGTCTCATTTATTAAAATGAAGAAAAAAAGTCTTTTTTTGCTACTTTTTGTTCCCCCCATGTCCCCTAGCCTTTGCCTATATAAAGTAAGCCAAACACCATCTTCTCTATATGATATGTTCGGCCAAGTGAGGGAAAGAAACCAGAAACTCTTTGATCTTGAGTGTTAAGGTGAGTTTGAGGGAAAAAAAGGTAGAAAAAAGAAGAAATCAAGGAGATTTTCAAAAGCTAAGTCCAAATTCATCCTTCACCGTCCTTTGATCTCTCAAACAAGTAAGTAAAATCTCTAAATCTTATGTCTAATATCCTTCAAAATATCTCCCAACACATACCACCTTAAACACTCTAAGAATCGAGAATCGAAATCAAATCGAAAAGGCGTTGTAGTTGGAAATTTAGGGCTGTTATGTTTATAGGTGATATGAGACGTTGTTGTATGGTATTATCTTTGAGTTTGATGAATTTTAAGTATGCTGGAGCCTTGATATTATTGTCTAAAACACAAGAATGCAAAAAAAATAGAATAAAAACTTAACATGACATAAGTAGAAAACTTGGACCCTAAGAGACTTCATTTTTGAGAACATAGATGTTTCTGCCCTGAAATTTGAAAGGTCGTAACTCAATGTAAAAAATTGATCTAAACATGTTCTTTATGTCCATATTTAGATTTTTGTGTTATCTTTCATCAAAAGTTGATTTCAACTCATTTGCATAAGTAGAACTTGAGATCTTGCAATTTTACAAAAATGTGTCATTTTTCGACCAGTCAAAACTACTGACTTGGAAACCCTAGTTTAAAGTGAGATTCAAAATTTGGTCGAAACATAAAAGTTGTAAATAACATGTATATCGATCTACCCACAAAAAATGAGCACAAAATATTGAGTTGTGATAGGTGAAAACTCCTTTAAAAGTCTATGTTGAGTTTCAGCCTTCGAGGGACACTTCTGTCATATATTGTTATATAGCCCAAACCCCTATGTTTAGTGACCTATTCTAAAAGTGGTCTAAATGAACATTGTAGCTAACATATGGAACTATTTTTTTCCCAAAAATCAGACCTTAAAGCCTCGGGATGATACCCCAAAACCATTTCAAAGCCTCTGTCCAAAATTGGCTCAGCTGAGTTTTTGGCGGCTGACAGAACCTATTTTCTAAAATGGCCAACAAGTCTAATTTGTTCCAAACAACTAACCTTAGCTCTAAACATGAAACTTGTAGGGGACTTGTTGAACTAGAACTTACTCAAAAATGGGCTCATTTGGTTTTATATGGAACCCCAAAATCGGGACCAATAGAAACATAGTTTTGGTAAAATCTTGAGAAAAGCGCTGAACCATTTTTTCTTAGGATGTTTTGTTCACTCATTTGCCTTAGGTTTTTGCCTTAGTGATAAACATAAGAGTTGTAGTAAAGATTTTTATCTAAATGGTATTTAAAAATCATAACTTAATTCCAAGTCTAGATACCCAAAAATTTTGTCGGCCCTTTTAATTTAATACTTGTTTTTGCCTTAAAAGTTGGTAAGTGTATGTTTGAGTACCTTTTACTATGAGACCCTAGTTTTTATATGATGTTTAATTTGAATTAGTTGATTAGTGTTTCTAAGTGAATGTATGATGATTTAGAATTCATGCGATCATGTTGAATCATATCATGAGAATTGTAGTTTGTGCTTCACATACTTGTACCTTATACTTGCGTGTTATACCATGAACCTTGCCATGATAGTTGATGTCATGCTATAAATTGTTGCACTTGAGATCGATGGTACACATTATGAGTATTGTCATTTGTATCCTGGCATATTGGAGTCCATCTGTGCAAACCGTTGTTGAGATGGGCTATATTGAGATTGTCTTTCTTAATTCTAAGTCTAGGGCGTCCCTAATTACCATTTTTGAAAACTTTTTGGTTTATACACCCTGGGTGCGTCCTCGGTGTTTGAAATGATTTTTGGCTTATACACCCTAGGGTGCGTTCCCAGTATTTGAAATGGTTTACGGATATTGTTGGGCATTATGGGTTCATCGCTAGCATTTTGATTTCGATAGTTTAGACTTTTGGGTTGACATCGGCGAAGGCATCACAAGTCTTAAGGCTTATACACCCTGGGTGCGTCCTCGGTGTTACAGATTTGGTTTATACACCCTAGGTGTGTCCCCGATGTTTGAAATGGTTTATTGAATATTGTTGGCCTAGAGTATGGCGCGAACCCCCCGTTGTTGCCATTGAGTAAAACTACTGTGGCATGATGCCCGGCGATGCGGTTACTATTCGCAATGAGGCGCGATGATGGCTTTGGTGATCAAATACCCGTAAAAGTCTACTCTAGTGATTCCCGATGTGGAATTCCTGTTATAATCTGGGTGCATGTTGGGTTGGGTATCTGCATTACATACACGACATCTCATATGCACATGTTTATTGACTTATCTGCTATCCTATCATAAATTTGTCTGTCTCATTGACTATAACTGTACTGGATGTTATATGGGATGTGTTGTTGTGAATTTTGTACCGTAAAATTAGTTAGAAGGTTAGAGTGTTTTGCTTCTAGGACTTGGCTCATGGCATTTGTGCCACAGGTGAGGAGGAGTTCTTGGAGGAAGTTATCCCCGAGAGAGAAGAAGAATTGGAAGAAAAGGGTGAGTTCCAAGAGCACATGGATTCCGCTGATGCATTCTGAAGAGTCATGATCTCTGCTTTTGTTCTTATATTTAGTGTTTCCAATACTTGGCGAAATTTTTGAAATTTCTTGGTGAAACTGTAATAGTTATGTAATTTTGAATGATTCAGAACTCGTTTATGAGGTAATAAGTAACGTATGTAAATATGAATGTATGGCTAGTATATCCCTATATTTATATTTATGTATGTCCCGACGTGCCCAGAGGACGGGTGTCACAGTTGGTATCAGTGCTAAGGTTTAGTGAACCTTCAGGCCTTGAGTTATGGGAAACCACGAGTTTTGTAGCGCAGATTCTCTGTAGAAAGTCTATATTATTAACTTATCACTTATAATCTTAGCAATTTAAAATCCTTACCTTAAGTTTCTCTTTCTAGTTGGATGGCATCCAACGCCGAATCAACTAGAGAACCTGAACTAGCAGGAGAACCATGGCAGGCGCAGGACCCAAAGTATTCAGATCCAGAAGAAGACCCGAAAGAAGTGCCCGTGGAGGAACAAGAACCGATTGAAGCTGTCACTTTACCGTGGTTTTTTCTGGGAGAGTGGCAGGGTAACGAAGAAGAAGAGGCCGAGAAAGCCAGGGAAGGCGAGGATGAGGCCAATTACGTTGCGGACAGCGAAGACGAAGACGAGAATGAGGACGAGGATGAAGAAGAAGGAGCCATTGCTTTCTAGTACGACAAGCTTGAAGCACCTACACCTGAATCTGATGAGGATGAGGTTGTTGATGCTGCTATATACTTTGGTCGTCAGGACAACTGAGAGTATTGCATGGGAGAGAGAGTGTATGCCAAAATTTACCCGGACAAGATGTGCTTGTGGAGGAAACCGGAGACCTTTCCTCGTTTCGTAGGACCTGTACGAGTGCTTGAGAAGTATAGCAGGATGCTCTACCGTTTAGATTTTTCCCCAGGGTTTAAGGCCCGACTCGGAGACATGCTGACTGCGAAATGGATATAACGCCAGAGACAGAAGGACGAAGGAGGAATCATCGATCCACTTAACCCGGCCATCGACTTTGACAACTCGGAGATATACCAGGAGGTTCCAACGGCGGTAACAAACAAGATGAGGATGGGACCAACCAATGCTTAGCATGTCGAGGTGCTATGGCGCAGCTTTAACATATACGACGTAATGTGGGAACGCGAGGCGATTGTCTGACATTTCTACCCTTATCTCTTTACTTAGGCCTTAGTGTGTAGGCGTTGTATTTATCTTTTGTTTAAGTATTGTAATTGTTTGAGTGTTGTATGCATATTTTGCGAACTACTTGAAAAAAAATCTTGTACTAGTTATGAGTTGAGGTGAAATGAAAATGTTACTATTAAATTTCTATAAGTAATTTTGCAACCCTGTGTTGACTTCACAAGATCCTAAAACATGAGAAATAATCAAGAACTAAAATAATCTACAAGACCATAACACTCTTTTATTTTTTTAGGATGGCTGGTAGAAGACCAAATCACCGACAAGCTAACGGACCCATAGACTACGAAGTGCCGGGATTAGCCCAAGTGTTGCAAGAACTAGCCGCTAGCATCAATCGTCCTATCGTATGTGACCGAGCGTGGTTCTTATCTGAGATGGGTAGACCGCGAGTCCCGACGTTCATAGGAGGAACAGAACCTAGGAAAGCAGAAGAGTGGCTGAGGGCGGTTAAGAAGTTGTTTAATTCTATGGGAGTCCAGGACAAAGCAGACCACGTAGCCTTAGCGGCACACCTACTAGAAGGAGAAGCGGATCATTGGTGGTTCTTAATCAACAACACACAGGACATAGCAGCTCTAGCTTGGGACTAATTTGAGGGCATGTTCTTGAAAAAATATTTCCCAGCCCCCTTCCGTCAAGGACAAGTTCGTGAGTTCTTGGATCTTAAATAAGGCTCGATGACAGTAACGCGGTACGTGAATCGTTTTGAGGAGTTAAGTCACTTTGCTGCAACCTTAGTACCTGATGAGGAATCTAAGGCATGAAAGATTGAATGGGGCCTTGAGCCATCTGTTCGAACCAGGGTGATTTGCCTGCAGCTCCCTACGTACACTCAAGTAGTTCGGGCCGCTTTGCTCGCTGAAACTAATTTGGCCGATTCAAGGAAGATTTGGAACCAAAAGAAGGAAAGTAGCAGCTCTGGTAGGCCTGTGAGGAGCAATAGAGTGCTTATTCCTAAGAAGTCGTACTACCAGGAGTATAGACAAGGGCAATCAAGAAATCCCTCCGCAACATCTGTGGTATGCTTCGAATGTCAACAACCAGGACATAAGAAGGCAGACTGTCCACGACTGAAATAGATGAATCAAAACAACCAACCCCAACAATGGAGGCAACCCCAGAATCCATTGCCGAGATACCCACAACCTGTTCATGTTGCTAGGCCAGCAGCTAACCCGTAGAATGGAAAGGGAAGGCCACTGCATAACGAAAATCAGAAACCCCAGGGAGGTTCAAACAATGGGATAAGGAACAGGAACACCAGTAACAACAATGGGAACCGGCCTATTGGAGGATGCATCTTTGCCCTGTAAGAAGAAGAGGAGGAGGAAGACGCCCAGGTCATACAAGGTATGTTCGTATTGTTTAATACCTTAGTGAAAGTGCTATTTTATTCTGGAGCATCTCATTCCTTTATATCTTAAGCCTGCATGAAATCTTTGTTCTTGGAACCTGAGGCCTTAGACCAAACCCTGAGCGTTATCACACCTTTAGGAAGTCTAGCACGAGTAGATTCCATTTGTAGAGCTTGTACGTTGCGAGTAACCAATACTCTTATGGCTTGCGACTTACGAGTAATGGATTTAACGGGTACGATGTGATTCTTAGAATGGATTGGCTCTCTGGACATCGCGCTATCATAGATTGTCGACAGAAGAAAATATGGGCATAAACAGAGGATGGCACTACCGTGCGAATTCAAGGAGAGCGACACGAAATCTTAACCCCGAGTAGTGCGAAAGAGCGTGAATCGAATAACTTTGTAGGAGGATTTACCTGCTTGCTTGCCAGTATAAACATCTCATAAACCCCTGAGTTACCACGAGTCGTATGAATATGAAGATGTATTCCCAGAAGAACTACTTGGATTACCCCCACATCGTGAGATTGAGTTTTCGATAGAGCTCCAACCTGGAACTACACCGATTTCGATCGCAGCACACCGGATGGCTCATGCCGAGCTAAGAGAGATAAAGGACCAACTTCAAGAATTGCTTAGTAAAGGTTTTATCCGTCCAAGTACATCGCCGTGGGGAGCACCAGTATTATTTGCCAAGAAGAAGGATGGAACCTTACGCCTTTGCATCGACTACCGTCAGTTGAATAAAGTAACGATCAAGAATTGATACCCTTTACGTCGCATAGACGATCTCTTCGACCAGCTTCGAGGGTTAGCCTGTTTCTCGAAGATTAATCTACGCTCAGGCTATCACAAACTCTGAGTTAGAGAGAAAGATATTTCAAAGACAGCCTTTAGAACGTGATATGGACATTATGAGTTCGCGGTGATGCCTTTTGGATTGACGAATGCCCTAGGAGTTTTCATGAGTTTGATGAACAGACTTTTTCAGCCCTACCTCGACCAGTTTGTAGTAGTTTTTATAGACGACATCTTGGTATATTCAAGAATAGAGGAAGAACATGAGCAGCATTTAAGGATTATTTTGTAGAAACTAAGGGAGTCACAACTTTATGCGAAGGCAAGAAAGTGCGAATTTTGGTTACATGAAGTGAAGTTTTTAGGACACATGGTTTCTAAAGAAGGGATAGCTGTAGATCTTGCCAAAGTGGAAGCCGTTTTGGATTGGAAGCCACCCAACGTCTTTGAAATTTGTAGTTTCCTGGGACTAGCTGGATATTATGGAAGATTTATCCAAGATTTCTCTAAACTTGCGCGACCAATGACAAGATTAACACAGAAGAGAGTGAAGTTTGAATGGAACGATAAGTGTGAGACGGCTTTTTAGGAGCTTAAGAAAAAATTTAAGTAGCGCTCCTATCTTAATTATACCTGAAAGAGAGGTTGGATATACAGTATATAGCGACGCGTCTAAGGAAGGCTTAGGATGCATGCTGATGCAAAACGGTAAGGTAGTAGCTTATGGGTCAAGACAGTTGAAACCTCAGGAGTAGAACTATCCTACTCACGACCTAGTGCTTGCAGCTGTGGTATTTGCACTAACGTTATGGAGGCACTATCTTTACGGAGAACAGTTCAAACTATTCTCGGACCACAAAAGTCTGAAGTACTTGTTCACCTAGAAGGACCTCAACATGGGACAACGCTGGTGGATGGAATACCTAGAGGGCTATCAGTTCACTTTAGAATGTCACCTAGGTAAAGCGAATGTGGTGGCTGACGCCCTTAGTCGGAGGATAAAGAGCACGTTGGCTGGTATAGCGGTAAGGGAATGGAACATGATGGGAACGCTCAATGAATATTGACTCTAACCGTCATAATCGAGAGATGGGAACTGTTTTTATCTAACTGTGGCAACAACAAATTTTTGTCAGCAAATCGTGAATACCCAAAAGTATGACTCGGAGTCTGAATTTATTCAAAGGCGTCTTATCACGGAGGATTCGAAACCAGGTTGGGTAGTCAATAGACATGGACATTTGACATACCTAAGTAGGCTTTTCGTACCGAATGTTGAGGATCTAAGGAGAGACATCCTGAAACAGCATCATCAATCACTCTTTGCGGTCCACCCCAGAGGAACAAAGATGTACCAAGATTTGAAGAGGTACTACTGGTGGAATGGGATAAAAAAGGATGTAGCAAACTTCGTAACCAAATGCCTTACATGTCAGCAAGTGAAGGCCAAGCACTAAAGACTAGGAGGAACCCTTCAATCCCTGGAGATACCTCAATAGAAATGGGACCACATCACTATGGACTTTGTCTCTGGACTACCAAGGTCACTAGCAGGACACAACTCTATCTGGGTAATCGTGGATTGTCTCACAAAGTCAGCACATTTCCTACCTGTTCGGACGACCAAAAAATTAGAAAACCTGAGTCAGAAATACGTTCGAAAAATCGTTCGTCTTCACAGAGTTCTGTTATCTATCGTATCAGATCGAGACTAGCGTTTCACCTCGCGATTCTGGCAAAGCCTACAAGCTGCTTTAGGAACGGAGCTTTGTTTCAGCACGGCTTTTCATCAACAAACTGATAGACAATATGAACGCACAATTCAAACGCTAGAAGACATGCTTCGAGCTTGCGTCATGAATTTCAAGGGACATTGGGAAAAGCACCTACCGTTAGTCGAGTTTGCTTACAACAACAGCTACTAGTCCAGTA
>JAUMHN010244248.1:0-19928 GCA_032360265.1 Heliamphora ciliata | reverse complement strand
TGTCAAGACAAACAGAAAAGATGTCGACACAAACCGTAGAGGTGTCGACGCAAATAGAAAAGGTGTCGACACAAATAGAAAAGGTGTCAACACAAACAGCAAAGGTGTCGACACAAACTGCAGAGGTGTCAACATAAACAACAACAGAAAGCTCCATTCCAATAGAAGGAAAAAGGGTCGACACCAATAGAAAAAGGTGTCAACAGAAACAGAAAAAAGGTGTCGACACAAAAGAACATAAAGTTTCAACGTAAACCGCCACAGCGTGCTCAACACCACAGAGGAAAAAAGAGTCGACACAAATAGAAAAGTGTCGACACAAACAGCAAAGTGTCGACACAAACAAAAAAGGTGTCGACACAAAAAAATTTAAAATTCTCAAATTTCAGAACAGGCTACAGACGATGGAGAAAAGTAAACCCAAGCTACGGAAAAAAACTTCTCAGCTCCAAATTAAACCAGCCAAACACCTCTGTTTCAACCCATGGACATATACATGCCCAAAACAATAAGGAAACACTTAAAAGAAAGCCTCAACACCCTTTTTCATCCAATCGAAATCAACCAAAAGCGATTTTGAACTAAAATCTAACTTTTTGAAATATAAACTAACTTTTCATGTATTTTTAAACGGTAAAAACACATATAATTGACATAGTACCCTTTAAAGATAGGATGGTCTAGGATCCTACCTCAGTAAGTCAAAAACTTGACGTCTCAAACCACGTGAAAATACGAACTTCGTCAGAATAAAATTCCGTTCGAATGAACGCATAGCCCTTGGTGTAGATAGTAAGGATCCGCTACTCGTTCACCAGAAACAGAGCTCGGGCCCCAAGAAAATCTAGAGAGAAGGTAGAGGTATTGGTTTGAGAAAAAGAAACTTAGCCTCCAAGTTTTTCAAAATATCTCCACAAATATCTAAAGGCTAGATATTTATAGGCCATGAAAATATCTTTTTTTTTAAAACACACGCCACAACGCCCAACGACCCCGGGATCTAACCCAACATGCATTTCTACGACACATAAGCATAAATAAACACATCGAATATATATAAAACGAAAAAGAAACAAAATCGGGTCTCACAACTCTCCCCCTTAAGGAATTTTGCCCCCGAAATTCACTACAAGGTCATGAGAAAAACAACTACGGGTATCTAGCTCGAACCCCAGACTCAAGTTCCCACGTCGCTTCTTCAACCCCATGATGATGCCACAGGACCTTGACATAAGAAATTGTCCTCCCTCGCAACACTTGCTCCTTCGTATCTAGAATCTTCACTGGGCGCTCCTTATATGTGACATCCTCATCAACCTGCAGCTCAGCCCAATTCAGAACATGTGAAGGGTCAGGCTCATACTTTCGAAACATGGAAACGTGAAATATGTTTTGCATAGAGGCCAACTGAGGTGGCAAAGCCAAACAGTTTGCTACCTCTCCAATCCGTTGAAGGATCTCAAATGGTCCAATAAAACATGGTGATAGCTTCCCGCTATGGCCAAACCTCATCAAACCTCTGCGTGGCGAGATCTTCAGAAACACATGATCCCCCATTGCAAACTCTAAAGGTCTCCTCCTCCGATCAGCATAACTCTTCTAGCGACTCTGAGCTATCACTAGGCGTTGGCAAATCACGACAATCTTCTCAGTTGTCTCCCGCACCAAGTCGGGTCCTAAGACTGCGTTCTCTCCGACATCTGTCCAACACACAATGACCTACACGACCTACCATACAAAGCCTCATACGGTGCCATCCCTATACTGGATTGATAACTGTTATAGGCAAGCTCTGCCAACGGTAGATGATCTTTCCAAGAACCCTAAAAATCATGTACACAGGCCCTCAACATATCCTCAAGAATCTGTATGGTCCTCTCAGACTGACCATCTATCTGGAGGTGAAAAGCAGTGCTGGACATCAAACTCATCTCCAAAGCCTCCTGAAGACTGCCAAAAACACGATGTAAAGTGCAGATCTCGGTAAAAAATAATAGACATAGGCACTCTGTGTAATCGAACTATCTCTTTGGCATACAATTTACTCAGTCTCTCCACCGAATCCTTCACGCAGATGGGGAGAAAGTGTGAGGACTTCGTCAACCTATCAACCACAACCCAAACAGCGTCGTGTCCCTTAGGTGATCTAAGAAGTCCCGACACGAAATCTATTGTGATATTCTCCCACTTCCACTCTAATATTAGCAATGGCTGTAACTGTAATAACCCAAACTCAAAAATCAAATAAAAAAACAAAGAACATCTCAAAAGAAACGAAATCTCAAACCTAAGTTCGGTAAGAAGAACCGGCCCGACCATTTAATCTTTTCGAACCCGAGACCTGGGATAGAGTGGGAACCACACAATTATATATTAAAATCCTAATGTTGAGAATAAGAATTCAAAATTGTAAGTCCAAATCGTTTAAGACAAGAGTTACGCTCGAAAAGTCAAAAAACGAATCAATGTAAAAATACTTGAATTTTCTCCTACAATTAAATAAAAAAATTTAGTTTGATATATATATATATATGTACACTCAAGTGGCTAACCTAGGAGAATGTGCCAAAACTTGGTGAGCAAGTTTCATAAACTCAAGTTAAGTTTAAAGTAACTAAAGTTAGTTAACCCATGGTCAAGAAAACTTTCTAAAAGCTTCTTATTTGACTTTTGGCTATAAAAAGAGACCCAACCCACCATTTATTTTCAAAATTTTGTACATATAGAGAGGGAGAGGGAGAGAGAGAGAGAGAGAGAAGAAGAAGAAGAAAAGAAAAGAAAAGAAAAGAAAGAAGAAGAAAGAAGGAGGAGGATCCATGGAGCTTGAAAGCTAAGTCCAAGGTTTTTCATTACCAAGAAACAACTTCTAAACAAGCTAATCAAGGCTCTAACACTTCTAATTTTATACACATCAAATACCTCTTTTATTATTTTGAAATACAAATAAAAAATCAAGAACCGAAAACTCAAAAATAATGGCATTATGGTTGGTTTTTGAGGCTGTTCGATATGAATGTTGAAGTTGTGAGTTGGTGTGGATTTTTTCATGGGTTCCATGACTACTATAAGTTCTGAAACATTGATATATTAAAGTACAACACATGTATATAACGAAGATGAATCAAAAACTTGCATACATGACACTAAGAGGCTAGAACCAAAATAGGCCTGAGTTTTGAGCATTTTGAGTTTTTTGTCCTGATCTTTGGAATATCATATCTCAATGTAGAAAAATGCTATAAGCGTGTTCTTTATATCAAGACCTAGGTTTTTATGTAATCTTTCATCCAAAATTAGTTTTAACTCATTAGAGTAAGTAGAACTTGAGATAATGCAATTCTACCAAAATGTTTCGATTTTCAACCAGTCAACAATGCAGACCACCCTAGTTTAAAATGTGATCCGAGTTTTGGACAAAACATGAAAGTTGTAGAAAACATGTATATCTAGCTACCCACCATAAATGAGCACAAAATAATGAGTTTTGATAGGTCAAAACCCCTTTTAAACTCTCTGTTGTGTTTTAGCCCTCAAGGGACACTTCTATCACATACTTTTGTGTAGCCCAAATCCCCTATCTTTAGTAATTTATTCCAAAAGTGGTCTACATGAACTTTGTAGCTAACCTATTGAACTACGTGTTACCCAAAAATCAAACCTTGAAGCCTCGGGATGATTCCCCAAAACTATTTCAAATCCTCTGTCCAAAATCGGATCTGCTGAGTTTTTGGCGGTTGACAAAACCTATTTTCTAAAATGGCCAAAAAGTCTAACTTGTTCCAAACACCTACCCGTATCTATAAACATGAAACTTGTAAGGGACATGTTGAACTAGAACATACTAAAAAATGGGCTCATTGAACTTGAGATGATTCCCCAAAACAGAGACCAACAGAGACACATTTTTTACCAATTCTCTGAGCAAGTGCTGGACTTTTTTGTTTTCGTCAAGTTGTTTACCTAGTTGCCTTAGGTTTTGGCCTTGGTGTAAAACATAAAGGTTGTAGAGAATATTTTGATCTAAGTTGTCACCAAAAATTGTAATCCAACTCCAAGTCTAAGTACCTCAAAATGCTATGGTACTTTAAAATTTAATGATTGGGAGAGAGTAATAAATGATTAAATTAAATCTTTAAATAAGTAAAGGATTGGACAAGTGCGTAGTACCCCTTAAACCTAAAAAGAAAATAACCATGGTCCCTAAAATCAAGAAAACATTCAATGGTTAGAATCGTATTAGTACTTCACGTTCTAAGTGGGGTTGAACTCCGTTTTAACGGTTAAGTCATGTTTGCTTGCTAGGCATAGAAGTTTTGTTACCCGAGGAGCAAGCTTAGCTCATTGACAAAGGCTCAGTTCGTATGCATATAAGATAAGGTGAGAGTGCTTAGCCATTATCTTGAACATGAGTTTATGTAAATGAGCTTGAAAATACTTTGAAGCGCATGTTTTGAACTATAACTAGTTTGACGATCGCATGAACCTATTATTTTCGAAAGCAATGATATTTTTAATTAAAGTGTACTATCCATGATATTCTGAGCTAGTATGCTGTTACTATGAAAGTATGGTTAATGTTGTGTGATTGTTTCAAAGTACCAAGTTACAAGGATTTTTGGCCCTTTATATCCCGTAATGAGGGAGGTTACCCAACTATGGGTTTTTCATTTGTCCCTACAGGGGAGGTTTCCCGTTAAGCGGGAATTTTTTCCTTAAAGACTTTGGGGCTGAGTCGCAGGGTTTTAACACATACCACTCATGCTTGGTGGAGAGTGACACTCATTTCATCACGTTGCTATTCGTGCATTGCAAATTGAGATTACGGTACCGTCAGAACTCCCAGTTGTGAGGTTGACGACTACTTGGACATTATTGGAGTTTGAGTCTAGATTTGAGAAAGTGGTCATACATTTTTAATTTGTGGCGGTTGAGTTAGGAACATATTTCTGTTTGCAATACTAAGAAGGTTATGTATAATCTGCGATATTTTCATGTTCAAGCAAATGCATCAGTTTTTATATTTTCATGAAAAATGTGATAAATTATTTTTAAAAAGAGTTTTCAGTTATCTTTAACTAAGTAACTGTCTTTTCTATTTATGATAATGCTAAGTGCACTCTCTTGTAACCTCTATGGTTGCAGATACCAAGAACGATTAGGAGTTGGTCCACCACAGGCTTCGTCGAGTAGTTTTGGTTCTGGTGTTGGGAATTGTTTTGGTTAAGTTTTCTTTTATTTAGTTTTTAGTTTTGGCAGAGCTTCATGTATAAGACATTGGAGGTTTTTGATGTTTTAAAAGTAATGTATGCCCTTAGGATGACAAATTCCTAGTGACTCATGTATACCTCTTTTGACATTAAGATGTTGTGGTTGTTTAGAAGTTCTTGTTTGGTCTCTTAATATCTTTATCCCTTGTCTTTCTCTTTGGCCGCCGGTTTGTGGCGGGATCACATCCCTTTGTACAGGTTTGGTACCTTGCGGGAGTAGAGTGTTACATTTTGGTATCAAAGCTCTAGGTTATAGGTTTTGTAGACTTGCTAGAGTGTGGTCTGTGGTGGATCGTAGGTTAAGTGTGTCATCTCGTGGTCTATTGAGAAGAGTGGTTTAAGCCTGGGGTTGTCAAACATTTGTATTCGGGCATCTGACTGACTGGCACTGAGGTCCATTTGGGAAACATGTTCTGCAGATGCAGGGTCCTAATTGAAAGTCTAGGCAAGTTATCAAATTGGGAAGATAATCCGGGCGGGGCCTCGTGTTGATGTCGTTTTGCGAAGTCGAAGTGGGTTATCAGATTTAGGGGGATGGACCTTGTGTCATTAAAACCTTTCGCAGATAGTTTGTTCTTATCCTTATGTCTATAAGTTGGACTCCTGTGTCGAGCCCTAAGTCATAGCTTTCCTACGAAAGGAAGGAGTATGGAGAAACTCGGACGGAGCGTCATTCAACCCAAACTAGTATAATGAGGCACGATAAGAAGAATCTCCATAAGTGGGAACGGTGGGACATGATCCAACAGCTAAGATGTTGGAGGCAATCGTAAGACTGACCGACCAGAACGCGAGTTGGATCACAATGCGAGCTGAGAGGAACAGTAACCCATTAATCAAACAATTTAAGGATCTCGGTGCGAGGGAGTTCATAGGAACCCTTAGCCCTATAGAAGAAGAAAGCTGATTGAAGGATGTCGTGCATATCCTGGATAGGTTGGGGGTAGATGCAGATAATAGGTTTGACCTTGTAGCTTTTATGTTGAGGGGAGAAACATACCACTGGTGGGAAGCCATGGAATGGTTCTTAAAGATGCTGGTGCTAAGAGTTGAACCTCCCGTACCTCAAAGAATCACTTGGGATTGTTTTGAGAAAACGTTCGACGTGCAGTATAAAGCCATAAACTACAAGTATGAAAAGGAGTAGGAATTCATTGACTTGGAACAAGAAAGGATGACTGTGGCAAAATTCAAGATGAAGTTTATAGAGTTGTCACGATATACCACCCAGCTTATACCTAATGAGGAGATAAGGTGTAGAATGTTCAAGAATAGATTAAGTTTTCGAATTAGAACAAGGATGACAGTTCTCGAGATGAACTACTACCCAAAACGAGTGAACATAGCGCAAGATGAATTGCAATGCGGACCAGAAGGACCGATAACTATTTAGTTAAACAATTCAAAAATTTAGGTACCAAGGAGTTTATGGAAACAGTTAGTTCCGTTGACGCTAAAAATTGCTTGATCAATGGAGTGCGCATTTTATATAGACAGAGTTGTTCATGTGATAAGTTCTTAAGTATCGATTTATATTCATTTGACATCTAGACTGTGTAACTTATATGGAGTTGGTATTCAATTTTTGTTGTGGTATCGGTGTGAGTCGCAAGAAAGTTGCTTTCGAAAACCTTTTGTGATGTGACCCGTTAGGAAAAACCTGTTTATATTAGCCCATAAATGTTGCTTATATAGAGAAAGATTTTTCTCATGGGAATGTATAGACTCTATGTATGAGAAGTTGAAGGGTGATATAATTCAATTGTGTCTGGTGGAGTTGCGAAGCAACTTAGTGTGAGTATACAGGAGGAATAAGTGTTTGGATGAGAATAGTGGAAGCATAAGTGAAACTATACAAATTAATGGGTATGGGTTTTATAAATTAGCCTTGAGTGAATCAAGTGTCTTGGTAAAATACGGGTAAGATGAAATAGTTAAAGTGCAAAAGTGGTTTTTGGTTCGGTTGTGCGACAGAGAATGTGTGAAGGGATTGAGTGATGATGGTAAGAGATTTTAGAATCAAGAGTTAGTACTGTACGGTTAAAGTATTGTTGGGTGAGTGGTACGTATGTGAAGGAAAGATGCGAATGTATATTGTGGTATGATGAGGGTTGTGTTTGGGTTTGTATGGGTAAGCATATACCTGTGGAGTGTTTAGTTTATGTAGTATGTTTAGCCCTAATGACGCATTAAGTTTAAGTGACGGTATTAGTCTTGATGGTCGTAAGGCTAGAGTGGTAATTAAAAGTGTGTGTAAAGATTGTGTGTTGAAGATAGAAGATAGGGAGATGTTGGTAGATTTGATGCCTTTAGTTATGTCTGAGTTTGATTTGATTCTTGGGATGGACTGGTTGTCATCCTTCCATGTGTCGCTAGACTGTGTTAGGAAAAGAGTAATTTTTAGGATATCCAGGGTGGAGGAATTCATTTTTCCAAGGGAACAAGAGTAGAACACCTATTCGTATTGTGTTAGTCATTAAGGATTCGAAGATGTTGAAGAAGGGTTACCAGGGGTTTTTGGCACATGTGATGAACGTAGAGATGGAAGAAAAGAAACTTTTCGGAGGTACCAATGATTTGTGAGTTTCTGGACGTTTTTCCAGATGATTTACCAGAATTACCCCCAAACCGAGAAGTGCAATTTACAATCAATCTCTACCCGAGCACAGCGCCCATATCTATTCCTCTCTACAGAATGTCACCTGTTGAGCTACTAGAGTTGAAGGAACAATTACAGGAGTTATTAAAAAAAAGATTCATCCGACTTAGTGTCTCATCATGGGGAGCACCTGTACTATTTGTGAAAAAGAATGATAGAACACTAAGGATGTGTATCGACTATCAACAATTGAATAGAGTGATCGTTAAGAACAAGTATCCTTTACCTAGGATAGATGACTTGTTCAACCAACTGTAAGGAGCCAGAGTGTTCTTAAAGATAGACTTGAGGTCAGGATACCATCAATTGAAAGTGTGGAAGTTTGATATACCCGAGACTGCCTTTAGGACTCGTTACGAGTATTATGAATTTCTTGTGATGCCTTTCGGGATTAACGAATGCGTCTACGGTGTTTATGGACCTGATGGATCGGGTGTTGAGGAGCTTTCTAAACCAATTCGTGATTGCGTTCCCAGATGACATTTTAATATACTCTCGGAGTGATAAGAAACACGAAAAATATTTAAAGATTTCTATGCAAACCCTGATGAAGCACTAGATGTATGCAAAATAATAATAATAATAATAATAATAATAATAATAAGTAAATAAAAAAATTAAATAAAAAATAAAAAATAAAAAAAATCAAAAAGTGTGAGTTTTGGTTGGATCGAGTAGTGTAGCTAGGTATGTTATATCTGGAGAGGGAATACAAGTGGACCCAATGAATGTGAAAGCGGAAGTCAATTGGAAAAGGTCAACTAGCGTAACTGAGATACAAAGTTTTTTGGGGTTAGCTGGTTATTACCGGCGTTTTATTCGGGACTTTTCCCTGATTACGAAGCCCTTGACTTGGTTAACTCAGAAGAATGTTAAGTTTGAATGGTCCAAGGAATGTGAACGAAGTTTTCAAGAGTTGAAGTCTAAATTGGTGTCAGCACCTATACTTACCCTTCCGTCAACCAACGAGGGCATTGTTTTTTTTTTTTTTATGGTGACACGTCACACCAAGGTTTGGGTTGCGTATTGATGCAACACGGGAAGGTTATCGCCTATGCATACAGACAATTAAAACCTCATGAGAAGAATTACCCTAACCACGATCTAGAGTTAGCTACAATCGTCTTCGCGCTCAAGATATGGAGACAATATTTATACGATGTCCCTTGTGAGATCTTTACGGATCATCAAAGTTTGAAGTATATTTTAACCTAGAAAGAGCTGAACTTGAGGTAAAGGAGATGGATGGAGTTAATTAAGGATTATGACGACACGATTCACTATCATTCGAGGAAGGCTAACGTCGTAGCGGATGCCCTAAGTCAAAAACTAATGGGGAAAATAGTGCATCTACGAGCGATACGAGCTAGTACATTTTCTGAAATGTGAACGTTTAGAACCCATCTTACCATAGGAAAGAATGGAGGCCTATTAGCAACTCTGAGCGTAAGACTAACTTTTTTTTATATCAACTTCGAGCAGCACAATTGGCGGATAATCAAGTGGTTAAGATAAGGGCGAAAACAATGGCTAAAGGGAAGACAAAATTTGAAATTTGAAATGACGTGTTGTGGTTCGGTCACAGATAGTATGTTCCCAATAATGGGCAGTTGAGGAGGCAAGTCTTAGACGAAGCGCATACCTCAACATACACCATGCACCCGAGAAGTACGAAGTTGTATAAAGATTTAAAGGAAATATATTAGTGAAGTGGGATGAAGAAGGACATAGAAAATTTGGTGACAAGATGTTTAGTATACCAGCAAGTTAAGATTGAACACTAGAAGCCGACAAGATTATTACAACCGTTACCAATACCCGAGTGGAGGTGGGAACATAATACCATGGATTTCATAATTGGACTCCCTCGAACACCCAAGGTGAATGATGCTATTTGGATAATTGTGGATAGGTTGACGAAGTCAGCTCACTACCTACCAATAAAGATGATGTATTCTGCGGTTCGATTTGCACGGCTTCATATCGATGAAATCATTAGGCTACACGAAATACCAGTTTCTATAGTATCGAATAGAAACCCACGTTTTACATCTTGGTTTTCGCTAATCTTACAAGAAGCATTGGGGATTATTTTAAAGTTTAGCACGGCTTTCCATCTATAGACTAACGGTCAATCAGAGAGAACAATTCAGACCTTAGAAGATATGCTTAGAGCATACGTTCTAGACTTTGTTGGAAGCGGGGAGGAACATTTATTGTTGATCGAGTTCCAAGATAACAATAGTTTTCAGTCAACTATAGGGATGGTGCCTTATAAAGCGTTGTACGGTAGGAAATGTTGAAACCTAATTTATTGGAAACAAGTCGAAGAGAGGAAGTTGTTTGGACCCGGCATATTTCAAATTACCACTGATAAGATTAAGTTGATCTGAGAGAGATTAAAGCAATCGCAAGACAGGCAGAAGAGTTGTGCAGATAATCAGAGTTGCGACCTAGAGTTTGTAGTGGGGGACCGTGTGTTCTTAAAGATACTACCATGGAAGGGTATGATTAATCCAAAAGAGTTTTGCCCTGTGAGGGTGTGTGTAAGCCCGGTAAGGGTGTGTGTGTAAGTCCTACAAAGGTATTGTGCGATGCCTAGTAAGGGTGATGTTTGGTCTTCAAAGGCATTGAGTTGTAGTTTCTTTTTTAAGTGTAAGTGTTAGCCTTTAATGGCATTTTGAATTGTTGAATAGAGTCGTGTGTTAGAAATTATTAGTTTGAATTGTGGCTTTGGCTTTAAAGCCTTATTATGATAAATATCTATGTCTCTTTGAGCGAGGTATGTAAATTTTGAGGATAAAATTTCTTAAAAGAAGGTAGATTGTAATAACCCAAACTCAAGATACAAATAAAAAAAGAAAGAACATCTCAAAAGAAACGAAATCTCGAATCTAAGTTCAGTAAGAAGAACTGACCCGACCGTTTAACCTTTTTAAGCCTAAGACCCAGGATAGAGTGGAAACCACACAAGCATATATTAAAACCTTAATATTGCGGATAAGAATTCAAAATTATAAGTTCAAGTCGTTTAAGATAAGAGTTACGCTCGAAAAGTTAAGAAACGAACCAATGTGAAAATACCTGAATTTTCTCTTACAATTAAATAAAGAAAATTATTTTGATATATATATATATATAATTATATATATACTGTGAGACCCTAAACCTTTTCATTTTGAGTTATTTTTATTTACATGACGTGTTTTTTTCAGTATATGAATAGGCTCGATACATGAGTTATGCTTTAAAGTTGTAGAACAGCATGTATAAATTTGTTATACGCTTTCTGGGGTTTGGTTGAGATTTGTTTGGCTTGTGTTTGGACCAAAAATTCAATTTTACGTCGAAAAACACACTGCCTAGCAGTTCGGTCGACTAGAGAGCTTGACCTAGTCGACTGGACAAAGAAATTTGGGTTTGGTCGACTGAACTCAGGGGTTCGGTCGACTGGACAGAACCTTTTTTCCGTGTATATAAATATCCTAGGGGCTGGAGATATTTATTAAAACCTTTTTTCTAGGCTAAGTTTTTCCTTTTCTCTGCCTTCTCTCTAGCTTTAGGGCCCGGGAGTTGGTTTTGGGTTGGTTCTGGGTTGGTTCCTTTGTGGATCCTTGCTATCAGGGCCGAGGGCTTCGCATCCATCCAGTCGAATTCTCGTTCAAATGCTATTCAGTTTTGAGACGTTTAGTTCTTGACTCTCCGAGGTAGGATTCTAGACCCTACTACTGTATAATGGTGATATAAGCGATTATATGTGTTTTCACCGGGTAAAAAATAAATAAAATGTGATTTTCATGTGTAAATCTTGGTTTTTGGGTAAAAGTGGATTTTTACGCCTTTTCTTAGTTGTATACATGTTTCGGGTACATGGTATCCGTAGTTTTCAAAAGGAGGTTTGAAAACGAGGTGTTTGTGAAAATGGTGAAAAACGTCTTTTTGGAGGTTTGGAGCTAACCTGCGTGGTTGAGTCTCACTCTTTAAATGTTTAGTTGGAAATGATTTTAGATCTCCATGTCGATGGATTGGATCTCTTTTATACATATGATGTATGAATTTTTTATGGGTTTTTTCGTAGTTGAGCTACAGTGGGTTTTTAAATATTTTTCATATATGTACCGTGACAGTGGATTTGGTTGAGTTGGGCTTCCATTGCTCCTCGGTGTATGTCCGAAAACGTGCGTAGCGTAGGTGCTCCGTACCTTTGGGTTAGTCCCCGTAAATTGAGTGTGTGCGGGTGCTTTGTATCCTCGGGCTCAGGTCCCGTAAATTAAGCAGTAGGTGCTCTGTACCTTCGGTTATCTCCCATAAATTGAGTAGTTCGGGTGCCTCCGTTAATGGCGTCATTGTCGTGACTCCGTACGTAACTTGTCATTACTAAGCCTGTGGGTCTAGGGTAATAGACGAGAGTCTATAATTGTTACCTTTGTCAGTGTGGCAGAGTCTGTATATAGGATTGCATTTATATCTTTTCTCCTCGGCTGTGTGGCCTGAGTGGAGCTTACTGTTTATTTATAGTTTTCCTTTAACTGTGGCATGATAGCTATTAGGATGACATACATAGTTTGAAGGATGGAAAATGTGGGGTTTTATGAGATAAAACGTTTTGAGACTCGTGTTAGTCTGATGGAAAAACTTATGATTTTTGAAGGAAAACCTTTTTGCTCCTATGGCTGAGCCTGTTTGCTTGTGATTGCATAGCCTGCTTTACAGCTTTATTGTATTTTTTCTATTGGGCTTCAGCTCACGGTGTGGGATTTTGCTGTAAAACTTTTTCAGGTGAGCGCGAGGAGTTGACTTAGATTCCTGTGGTGGCGGAAGACTAGTTGTAGTTTTCCTATTTTGGACATGTACTTATACATGTGATACTTGTTTCAGAATGATGGTTTTGTACGCCTTGTGGCGATATACTTATTCATGTATGAGATTGCATGTTTACAGTTTATGAGAGTTGAACTGTAGGAATTTTTATCTAAATGATGTATATTTTTGAGTTGATGGTTTTTCAATTGCAAATCTTATTTTCTAAAATGGTGTTTGGGTGGGCTTTCGTGTGACCCTAGTATTTGGGGCGTGACAACTTGGTATCAGAGCTCTGGGTTCGAATACCTAAGAGTCATAGAAAAGAGGGTACATCACCTTGTGAGGATGTATGTGTGCTTGATTGCATGTGTTCAAGAGTTTTCTTACATAAGCATGATAGCCTGTGTAGCATGATGGTTGTGTATACGTGGGTATGGAGGTTGGACCTTAGAATTGATTAGTCTTTCCTTTGGGTGTTTGGATTAACAAACTTGGGAGCCATGTTAGAGACGCGTTTCGCGGACGTGATTTCTAGCAAGGAATGTAAGTAAGTTATCCAAATGGATAAGTCTTTCTTGTCGGTTCTCCTCGGTATGTGAGATGTGATGACATGATCTAAGTGGCTATGTGTCAGCATGCTTATACATGATATATCTTTTACATTAGCAATAACATATTGTATGGATGTTTACCCTGTTATGTTGCTTCCATGTAGAATTATGTCCATGCGGGGAGAACGAGGCCATGGTCGAGGCTGTGGCCGTGGTTCTAGCTAAAGGGACGTTCTAGTCCCAGATATTAGGGATACTAATGCACCCCAAGGCCCTGTTGACGGAGACCTGATGCGTGAGATGGTAGGCCCCATCCGGTAGCTGGCTGAGGCCTCTAGGGGAGAGAGAGCGTACCTGAGCTAAAGGCGACGGTCGCGATGCGTGAATTTCACCGTTTGGACCCTCTTACCTTTTCTGGGGATCCCAACCCCACAGTGGCCACTGAATGGCTGGAGATGGTTACTAGGATTCTGGATACTCTTCAGATTGAGGAGGATGATCTGCGGGTTTCGTATGTTGCCTTCTAGCTGAGGGGGAGTGCTCACATGCGGTGGAGGTTTGCCAAGACCACAATGGGAGGCACTTGGGAGGCATTCACGAAGATATTTCTAGAGAAATACTTTCCAGCGACTCTGAGGGATCGCTATAGAGAGGACTTTCTTTTCCTGACTCAAGGGATGATGTCAGTGGTTGAGTATGAGGTTGAGTTCTCTAGCCAGTCCCGGTTTGCAAAGGAGATCATACCTACTGATGAGTTCCGTGCGAAGTGGTTCAAGAGGGATTTGAGGCCCGCTATCCGAGACAAAGTGGCAGCATTTCAGACGCATGTCTTTACAGAGTTGGTATAGATGGCCATGAAAGTGGAAGATACTCTGAAAGAGACGCACAGAGACAGGGACAGTAGGAGTCAGCAGGACGGGGGACGCGCTCAGTCTCAGGGATGCAAGGAGAACAAGCGTCGATGGACGTCTAGTCTGAGTTCTCATCCGGTGGGGTCGTATCCGCCACAGTCTTCTATAGCCAGGACTCCCATAACTTCAACAGGAAGGTTGGAGCAGAGGGAGCTTGTATGTCATAGATGCCAATGGCAAGGGCATCGTGCAACAGAATGCTGGAGTCCAGCGCCTGTTCAGGCATAGTCACAGTTGCAGGCATAGGGGAGGGGGCCAGTGAAATGTTTTGAGTGCGGCCAGTCTGGGCACATCCAGAGGGATTGCCCCGGAGGAGGGAGTGCGCGGAGTATAGCTGGAGCACCTGTTATTCCATCTACCTAGGGATGCCAGCCATCTAGATTCGCAGAAGGGGGCGCATCAATACAGTCAGGCAGACAATCCGCAATACAGGGCCACAGTGGACAGGCCATATCTTATGTTCTTGCAGACCCCAGTTCATCTAGAGCACCGGTCGTACCCGATGCTGTTGCTGCCACCTCCATGATTAGAGGTACTTTTCTAGTCTATAGTTCATGGGCCAGTGTTCTTATCGATACCGGAGCATCACATTCATTTATATCATCTGCTTTTGCATCTTCTTTGGGGCTAGAAATGGATTGGTTGGGTAGTACTTTGAGTGTGGAGACCCCAGTCAGTGGGAGTGTGACGTTGAGTCTTGTTTGTAGATCCTGCGTGTTGGAGGTCACCAATCATTGTTTAGAGTTTGACTTTATTATTCTAGACATGATCGCATTTGATGTCATCCTAGGGATGGATTGGCTGACCACCTATCGTGCCTTTATCGATTTCGATCGACGGAGGGTAACGATTTATACACCAGCGAGAGATTATTTTTGCTTTGTGGGTGACCGGAATGAGGGTTTAATGTCTTCACCCAGTGCTGTGCGGAACCAGGGCAACCTGGGCTTCCTCTTTTCAGCTCTCATGTTAGATGAGGAGGTTAGAGTTCGAGGAGAGTTACCTCCGGTGGTGTGCGACTATCCAGATGTTTTCCCTGACGATTTGTTTGAGTTGCCACCGAGCCCTGAGGTAGAGTTCTCCATTGATCTAGTTCTCAGAGCTGCTCCCATATCTATACCATCCTATCATTTCACACTTACTAAGTTACGTGAACTCAAGGTACAGCTTCAGGAGTTACTAGACAGAGGGTTTATACGTCCAAGTACTTCGTCGTGGGGAGCTCTTGCTCTTTTTGCTAAAAATAAGGATGGATCCTTACGATTGTGTATCGACTACTGGAAGCTGAATCAGGTGACAGTGAAGAACAAGTACCCAATGTCGAGGATAGATGATTTGTTTGATTAGCTGAAGGGTTCGAGCTGCTTCTTGAAGATTGACGTAAGGTCGGGGTACCACCAGTTGAGGATTAAGGACGAGGACATAGCGAAGATCGCCTTTTGGACTCGTTATGGTCACTACGAGTTTCTAGTTATGCCGTTCGATCTGACGAACGCTCCTGCTACGTTCATGAGTTTGATGAATCGGATCTTCTATCCTTATCTGGATAATTTTGTAGTGGTATTTGTGGATGATATTATGATATATTCACCCACTAGGGAGGCACACGAGGATCACTTGCGGATCGTGCTACAGAGTTTGAGAGAGAATCGCTTGTACGCAAAGTCCGAGAAGTGTGAGTTCTGGATGTCTGAGGTGAGGTTTCTTGGACACGTATTGTCAATAGATGGAGTAGCTGTGGATTCGTCGAAGACTAATGCTGTGATAGGTTGGGAGCGACCGAAGATCGTCTTTGAGATTCATAGTTTTTTGGGTTTGGCAGGTTACTATCGGTGGTTTGTGAAGGATTTTGCGAGACTTACTGTGTCGATGACGCGTCTGACGCAGAAGGGAGTTGTATTTGTTTGGAGTGAGTCCTGTGAGTCGGCATTCCAGGAGCTGAAGACCAGGTTGACTAGCGCGCCAGTCTTGATTATTCCAGAGCGAGGCTTGGGTATATAGTATACTGTGATGCATCACATGACAGACTTGGATGTGTTCTGATGCAGGGGCTAAGGTTGTAGCCTATGGTTCTTGGCAATTGAAGGCGCACGAAAAGAACTACCCGACACACGATCTGGAGTTGACAGCCGTGGTCTTTGCCTTGAAGACATGGCGCCACTATCTTTATGGTGAGCATTTCGATGTTTTCTCCAATTACAAGAGCTTAAAATACTTATTTTCACAGAAAGATCTGAACTTGCGCCAACGACGATGGATGGAGTTGTTAGAGGATTATGACTTTGACTTGTAGTATCATCCAGGGAAGGCCAATGTTGTGCCAGACGCGCTCAGTAGGAGATCTCACGGGTCGTTAGCTTCTCTGGCTATACGTGAGTGGGACGTGCTTAAAGAGGTTAGAGAATTTGATCTGTGTCTCGGGGAGACAGTGATGGGTGCCACCCTGTTTTCAGTAGTTGCTCGACCAGCGTTGATAGCACGTGTGCTTGAGGACTAGCAGACTAACCAAGAGGCTCAGATGATACGAGATCGTGTTGCTAGTAGAGAGGAAACAACGGGCTGAATTGTGGGTTCAGATCAGAGTCTGAGGTTAGCTGTGAGGTTGTTTGTGCCAGAGTCATGCCAAGTTGATCTATTACGTGAGTGTCATCATTCTCACCTTGTAGTGCATCCTAGAGGCACGAAGATGTATCATGACCTACGTCGTCAGTTCTGTTGGACGGGAATGAAGAGGGACGTGATCCAGTTTGTTTCACGGTGCCTTACCTGTCAGAAGGTGAAGGCAGAACACCAGAGATCGGTAGGATTACTACAGTCGTTGCTTATATCATAGTGGAAGTGGGAGAACGTCACAATGGATTTTGTGTTAGGACTTCCTCGGTCGCCTAGGGGACACGACGCCGTATGGGTCGTGGTTGATAGGTTGATAGGTTGACGAAGTCTACACACTTTCTCCCCATTCGAGTGAAGGATTCGGTGGAACGACTGAGTAGCTTGTATGTCAGAGAGATAGTCTAGTTGCATAGAGTACCAATATCTATTGTTTCTGATTGAGACCCATGCTTCACATCGCGCTTTTGGCAGAGTCTTCAGGAGGCTTTAGGGATGAACTTGATGTTCAGTACTTCTTTTTACCCCTAGACATATGGTCAGTCAGAGAGGACCATACAGATTTTGGAGGATATGCTAAGGGCTTGTGTCCTTGACTTTAGAGGTTCTTGAGAGGATCACCTACCATTGGTAGAATTTGCATACAAGAACAGCTATCAGTCCAATATTGGGATGGCACCGTATGAAGCTTTGTATGGCAGACCGTCTAGATCGCCCGTGTGTTGGACAGATGTGGAAAAGACCACAGTCTTAGGACCTGACTGGTATGGGAGATGACAGAGAAGGTTACCGTGATTTGCCAACACCTTAAGACAGCGCAGAGTCGCCAAAAGAGTTATACAGATCAGAGGAGGCGACCTTTAGAGTTTACAGTAGGGGATCATGTGTTTCTGAAGGTCTTATCACGTAGAGGTTTAATGAGGTTTGGTCGTAGCAGGAAGCTATCATTGCGCTTCATTGGACCATTTGAGATCCTCGACAGAGTTGGAGAGGTCGCATATCGTTTGGCTTTGCCACCTCAGTTAGCATCTATACACAACGTGTTTCACGTTTCTATTCTTCGGAGGTACGAGCCTGATCCTTCCCATGTGCTAGAATGGCTGAACTGCGGGTTGATGAGGATGCCACCTATGAGGACCGACCTGTGAGGATTCTAGATACAAAGGAGCTGGTGTTGCGGGGTAGAACAATTGCTTATGTCAAGGTCCTATTGCATCATCGCGGGGTTAAAGAAGCGACATGGGAGCTCGAGTCTGGGATGCATGCTAGATACCCAGACTTGTTTATCTCATGACCTTGTTGTGAGTTTCAGGGGCAAAATTCCTTAAGGGGGGAGAGTTGTGAGACCCTGAACCTTTGCATTTTGAGTTGTTTTTATATACATGATGTGTTTCTTTCAGTACATGAATAGCCTCGATGCATGAGTTATGCTTTAAAGTTGTAGAACAACATGTATAAATGTGTTATATGCTTTCTGGGGTTTGGTAGAGGCTTGTTTGGCTTGTGTTTGGACCAAAAACTTAGTTTTACGTCGAAAAACACACTGCCCAGCAGTTCGGTCGACTGGAGGGCTTGGCCCAGTCTACTGGACTGAGAAATTTGGGTTCGGTCGACTGAACTCAAGGGTTCGATCGACTGGACAGAACCTTTTTGCCGTGCATATAAATATCCTAGGGGCTGGAGATATTTACTAAAACCTTTCTTCCAGGCTAATTTTCCCCTTTTCTCTGCCTTCTCTCTAGCTTTGAGGGCCCGTGGGTTGGTTTTAGGTTGGTTCCTTTGTGGATCCTTGCTATCGGGGCCGAGGGTTTCGCATCCATCCGGTCGGATTCTCGTTCTGACGCCGTTTAGTTTTGAGACATTGAGTTCTTGACTCTCCGAGGTAGGATTCTAGACCCTACTGCTGTATAAGGGATCATATATATGATTATATGTGTTTTCATCGGGTATAAAGTACATAAAATGTGATTTTCATGTGTAAACCTTGGTTTTTGGGTAAAAGTGGGTTTTTACGCCTTTTCTTGGTTGTATACATGTTTTGGGTACGTGGTATCCGTAGTTTTCAAAATGAGGTTTGAAAACGAGGTGTTCGTGAAAATGGTAAAAAACGTCTTTTTGGAGGTTTGTAACTAACCTGCGGGGTTGAGCCTCACCCTTTAAACATTTTTTTGAAAATGGTTTTAGATCTTCATGTTGATGGATTGGATCTCTTTTATACATGTGATGTATAAACTGTTTATGGGTTTTTTCGTAGTTGAGCTACGGTGGGTTTTTAAATATTTTTCATATATGTACCGTGATAGTGGATTTGGTTGAGTTGGGCTTTCATTGCTCCTCGGTGTAAGTCCAAAAACGTGCGCAGCGTAGGTGCTCTGTACCTTTGGGTTAGACCTCGCAAAATGAGTGTGTGTGGGGGCTTTGTACCCTCCGGCTCAGGTCCCGTAAATTAAGCAATAGGTATTATGTACCTTTGGTTATCTCCCGTAAATTGAGCATTTTGGCTGCCTCTGTTAATGGCGTTGTTGTTGTGACTCTGTATAGAACTTGTCATTATTAAGCCTGTGGGTCTAGGGTAATGGACAAGAGTCTATAGTTGTTATCATTGTCGGTGTGGCAGAGTCAGTACATAGGATTGCATTTATATCTTTTCTCTTCGGCTGTGTGGTCTGAGTGGAGCTTACTGTTTATTTATAGCTTTCCTTTAACTATGGCATGATATCTATTAGAATAATATGCATAGTTTGAAGGATGAAAAATGTGAAATTTTATGAAATAAAACCTTTTGAGACTCCTGTTAGTTTGATGGAAAAACTTTTAGTTTTTGAAGGAATACCTTTTTGACTCCTGTGGCTGAGCCCATATGCTTGTGATTGTATAGCCTGCTTTACAGTTTTATTGTCTGTTTTCTATTGGGTTTCGGCTCACGCTGTGGGATTTTGCTATAAAACCTTTTCAGGTGAGCGCGAGGAGTTAACCTAGATTCCTGTGGTGGCGGAAGACTAGTTGTAGTTTCCCTGTTTTGGACATGTACTTATGTTAGGGTTGGTATTCTGAAAACTATGTTTTTAGTATTTAATTTTATTTTTAATAAAATTAGTTTTTCATTTTATGAGAATCTTTATGAGCA